>JAQQAE010002869.1:0-21377 GCA_029823295.1 Pseudamia nigra | reverse complement strand
GGTCCAGCATCCTCCCTGACCCTTGAAAGGATTTTAGGTGTAGAAAATGAGTGAATGACACTGGACCTGCCGAATGATAGGCTGAAAACCAGCAGTATACAGACATAGTTTGTATCAACTGGAATTGGAACTGACATTTAATAACATACATTCTAGAAATGTGTAAAATTTAATGTAACTGGTTAAAAGGGGTAGCGATGTGTCTCCTTTAAATCATCCTAAAGCTTACAAATTGGGACCTTAAAGCACAGGTGACCTGTAATTGTGATTTTATTGGAGCACAAATATAGTAGAAGAGCAAACACTTCTTTTAAATTCAATGCATGATGCAGCATCCTATCAAAATACCTCTCATTTCTCTTGTTGCACCATTAACTCCTCTACCCCCCACCCACACACACACACACACCAACACACCACCACTTCCCTTTTTAAAGATTCCTGAAAGTGAGCCAAGGTGTTCAGCTGACAGCAGGCTCTAGTGATTAAGTCTTTTCATTGGTTAATTAGCCCCTACAGCAGTTGCACACAGGCGAGGCAAACAAGGGCCGACTCACCAAATGATCAAAGACACAGCCTGTCAGGAGGCTCAAACACTCTGTACCTGTGGGACAGTCACACAGAGACACACACACACACATTGTACCTGTGGGACAGTCATTCTCCCTCTGTCTCAGACACACACACACACAGATACACATTCAGATACCTGTGGGAGATTCCCCAGTGTCTCTTCTTCTTAAGTGAAAATGTTACACATACACATGGGGACAGATTAACAAGAACACAAACTAAGAAAGACTGTCATCAGTGAAGGAAAGAATGAGAAGCTCAAAGAACAGAGACCTACCAGTTATCCTACACTGTCTTCACAGGGGAGTTGTTTTTTCTTTCCCTTGGACGAAAGAGTTACTTGATGCAAACAGGTGCATGTGACTCTAAAGCTCAATATGTTTGACAATAATCTTTAAAACAACAAATGTTAAACATTAATAATAATGTTATAATTTATAAGGGCTCGTGTGCATTGCCACTTTTAAATGATTTATAAGTTTTTATTTAACTAAAGCAGGGTTAAAAATAGCCCAGGTGGTCTAAGAAGTTTGCGCAGTGATGTGCATCTGTAGCTTTAAAGAGTAATAGCAGTTGATATTTACCTCTGCCAGGAAGGTTATGTTTTTGTCAGCATTTGTTTATTTATTTATTTATCTGTTTGTTCACAACATAGTTCAAAAAGTTATCAATGGATTTGAATTAAATTAGGTCAGAAATGGCACAAGGACCAATCAGTTAGATTTCGGGAGTGATTTGGATCATCATCTGGATCCAGAAGATTTTTAAAGAACTCTTCACCACTGTGAGACAGGACTAAACTCAACATTTGTCCTTGTAACGCCACAAATTACACCCAGATAATTTAGCCAGAAAACTTAGAATGACAACATAATAGATTTAATCAAACCACAAAGTTTGATCCAGATATGGGCAATATTCCAGATATAGTGATCCAGAATGCTTATACTTAGAGGGGTTGAAAAATAGCTACTGTAAAGTAGCAAATGAAGCTATAGACATGAAACTGAACATGACACCAAATTGTAGCGGAAAGTCTGTTGATTCACTAATGTGCCCATGGGTCTGACATAACTTCAACATTTACAGAGCTACATGTAGATGCAGAAGAAAACCACCATTATGGAAATATTATTTTTGGTGAATAACTATTGATCTAATAATATGTATGGGATTCCAAATGCTAATCGTAGGTTTTCATGGTCAAAGAATCCAATAATGAGGGTCAAATGTACTTTTAGGTGCAATAACATTATGGAGGAAATGAGCATAGGTTCAAATGATAATGGTAGGTTTCCACTATGAAGACAAACTGAGCTGCCTTGTTGGAGGTCTGCACTGTCTGAGTGCATTTTAGTTTAATTTGACACATCCATCCTTTATAGATCCATATTTTATTGATATGCATACTGGCTATTCAAAATGTCACACATGTTAATAGTTTGTTGGACCATCATTTGGATATATGTTATTTGGATGTATGTTATCAAAAGTTATTTATGTGTTGAGTTGCATTAACTTTTGCATTAACTTAAGTCTTCCCCAACACATTCCACAGATTCTGAGTGGGGTTAGGAACACTGTGAAAGCCACTCCATATTCTTCCATTTCACCATTGGCGCACCAAGGAGTCTTATTTGACTCACTGGTTTTTGACTTTGAATCATTTTTATTATTCCATTAGTAAAGGTTAACTTTTATAGAATTACTCGAAATGTTCAGATGTTGTGCCCCTCTGCATCCATTATAGTTACTAGAAATTTCAACTTTTTTCATAAATGTATCCACGTTTTATGAATATTTATAAGTCCTCTGATCCTCCCAGGCCTTTTTAGACAACACAAGACCAACACAGTTATATATAATTTTCAACTTTTATTCAGTATTATTGGTCAGTTTTAGTCAAATATTCAAAATTAGGTCTCATTTACATGTGAAAAAAGTAATAAAACCTATTTTTTTTTCAATAGTTATAGTGAAAGAAGATTTATTGGTGGGTATGCACAGATTTCAATATGTAAAGCTTTGGTGAAACTTCTGTTGTGAAAGCATTGTAATTATTTTATGGCAGCAATAAATAATGATAAAATCATTCCTGTGGTCCACCTCGGTCAAAAATGTGTTTCTGGTCATAATATGATTTGTACAGTAGTTGTAGTGGCACTAAAAGGGCTGTTGACTTTGTATTCACTCTTCCTCTACACAAGTTAACTGATGGCTTAAAGCACATTAAGAAGACAAGAAATGGCACAAATTTCCTGTTGACAAGACACACCTGTGAGTTGAAAAGCAATTCGGGTGAATTTGATGAGAGAATGTCATGAGTGTACAAAGCTGTCATCAGTGCTAAATGTATCTACTTTGGACAATCGAAAAATATAAAACATGGTCTGGGTTGTTGAACACTATTTCGTTTTCTACATAATTCCATGTGTTCTTTCACAGCTTGGATGACAATGTGGAAAATAATACAATATAAGGAATAAACACTGAAGGCGAAGGCGTGTTCAAACCTTTGACTGATAGTGTGTCATATGGAAACTTTACACAATTTTATTTCTTCTGTTTGGAAAAGTTCAGAATGGGCATGAGTTAACTCAGGTATAGTATTTGGGTCAAACTGACCCATTTCATATTTTTACAAGATAATAAAGTGTGGGTGTGTGGAGCTCCCACAGCAGCTGGTGTCGCGTGGGTTTAGGACCATATCCACCTTTTTACACTTCCAAAAGAGGAGACAATACAAGGGTTAAGAAGGTACTGATTATAGGGGACTGGGAACAGTTGATAAGCAGGTGACATTTCTCAACGGGCCACCACCACATTAGTTTCTTAAGAGTATTCTGTTTTTTTTTAACTGTTTTAGGGCTGTTATCCCACTTCATACAAGGCAGCATAAAATGTTGGTCAATTGTTTCTGTGTCATTTGTGACAAACTAATGGTTTAAAATTCTGATTTTGAATGCTGTTGATGGACATCACAATGGAGCACATGGAGCAGAGCAACCTTGGTGCTCATAGCTGGCCCCCAGCGCTAAAGAACTGTAATGGTTCTAATTCCAATAAAGAGAAAATCCAAGGTCACACTGTGAACTTCCTCCCCATCAGAAGACCACAAAGACTGGCTGGGAGAGTGCATAATATCCTCACAGCTATTTTTACCCTCAAATTAAAATCTATGACATGTTGAAATGACTGCAGTGTGCAAGAGGGGTATTCAAAGCAGACACTAATGACGCTTATTAATGGCGTGAATGAAGTCTTGACAGGTCGTGTGTCATTCTGCAGGCAATGCTCCACTGGCATAATGGCTAATGTAAGTGGGGATAATTATATATATTATACCCTGTCTTATGGTATTTTGGCAGGAGTATGAGGAGCAAGGCAGTTAGAGAGGAGAGTGAAAGCGCTTGCTCTTTTTGAGACAGAGATGTGCGCATGTGTTTGTGTGTGTGCGCACATGCGTGTATTTTCACCCCCATCTTCAGCAATGGTCCAGGGGTTGAATAATAGTAAAACAACAGCACCAAACAGTGGTTGAATAAGAGACAAGCATGAGATAAGCAACACTCACTACAACATCAGCAGTTTCAGGCATTTTGCTCTGTGCGAAAATGTGCTGCTCAGTGTCACTGCGCACTGTGTACAGTTTTGAGATGCAGAATGAATTCATAAAAAAACGAGACAAATGGCTTTCTGTGAAAGAACAAATGTAGTCCACAGTGGGAAATTGATTAAGTACGTGTACTGTACGTGTCTATGATGTTTTGTGGTTTGTTTGCTTTGTCTGAAAGAGACAGTGACCATTAAATCCATGTTACAGACCCACGCTGCATAGAAAAGCAACTAAAATTTAGAAAAACTCTGATAAGAGAATAAATAAATAAAACATATTTGGCACAAAGAATTATTATCACTTTTTATTATATCTTTTTTTGGAAGTGGACAGAGGAAAAGTTCATTTTAATTTTAATGACATGACACTGAAAACACAGCCATTTAATAACTGTGCAATATTTACTGGAAGTATAGAAGTTTAAAATTAATTTAAATGAGGACAGAATGAAAATTAAATTAAATATTCTGTGAATAAATTACAAAATAAATGATAAATGAATCATTTGCATTGAAGGCATTGACTAAAAATGCCTTCTTGTGCTTGACATGATTGGTCCAGAGTAAGACGTTTATAGACGATGTTCGTCTGCTGTGGAATGCCTGCTGTTTCAGTAGGTTAGGGGTTTAGTGCAGATGATGTCTGTGGAGGGCTGAGGAGAGATGGGGACAGCTGTGAGAGGCTGCTGGGGATGTCGGGAGGTGGCGGCAGCGGTGGGAGGTGGGCTGGTTGAGTGGATCTTGGTGGATCTCTCCTCTCTCTGATGTTGGCGGGAGAGAGCTGGCTAATTGGAGGCCCAGCGGTAAAAGCTGTTCATTAATGCCTCTGCCTCTTGGTCCCCCTGCTCAAACACCTTGCCTCATTTATCTCTGTATTTACCCCCCCTCCCCCCCCCAATCCCAACACAGGACCTCAGAACACACCAAAGCTTCAACTTGGAACGAGACGAAAAGGAAGGCAGAAAGAGAGAGGTGGGGAGGGGGAGGGAAAGAGAGAGAGAAAGGGTAACTTATGCTCAGTGGGAATTAACAAAGCACTTAGTAATTAAATCTAAATTGACATTCTGGTAATTAGCCTCTTGATTAGGAGCAATAACACAATTAGCCAACCAGTCTTTGCTAATTGTTAATTAGTATAAGCAAAGTTATTGTGTGTGTGGCAGAGGGAGGCATGTAAAAGAACAAATGTTAATCTGTCTCTCTTTCAACAGCCGCATGCTCTTTCTTTTTTCTTGCTGCCTCTATTGAGCTAGCAGGCAGGTTCATTGCCTTTCTCTTCACTGAGGCTGCATTCACAGGCAGCCGTCAGTAATTAGCTAAAAGTCTTATCGAGGATATCATCACAGAGCAGGCTGAGCTGTGCTGGCACATCTCCATGTCTCTACCTTTGACGAACAGTCCTCTTCTCCGCCTGCGCTCTGCGAGGTGTCATACGGGATATTTGTTCTGTATAAAGATGTGATGTGGATTAAATACAATCATAAAAGGGGAAAAGAAGCCACGGTGCTGGAGATGAATCTTAAGGAGATGTAATTCATCTAAAAGGTTTTAGTTTATGAGGCAGAGGAACAGAACACCTCATTAAAGCCAGGGAGAGGAGAGAGGACACAGGAAAATAGATGAACGGACAATAAAGATATTCCAGGAACTGGAATTTACATTTGCCACAGGTGAAACAGGGGTTATTTTCAATTAAGATGGACTTAGGAGAACAATAAATTTCATTTATGCAGTACTCCTACACAAACCCAAAGTAAGTGAGGGATAACTCAGACAATTTCTGTAAGATAGACAGTGTGTGGAAATCTCGTGTCTGTCCCTCCATCTCTTCAATCATCCATTCATCTGTAAACACAGCAGCTGCACTTCAGCAGTAAACAGAGCTGCACTGTTAATCTTCTCTAACTTGGCCAAATGGTCGATATTCTGGTCAAGAGTGAGGAAGATACACAGCAGTATCAGCAGCAGCCTTCATTCACATACGCAAATACACACACGTGGACCTTCATACTTTCCAAAAACTGACTTGTTCACTGATAAACCTGCACCAGTGTGTGTGGACGTGTGCATGTGTGTATGACCATGTACCCAGCTCCAGATTAGCTGGTCTCCCAACACAAATATTTGGCAGCAGGATGAAGTGTGTCAGGATGCACCCGAACATGAAATTAACCAGGAAAGGTGGAGGTGCCTGCAGAGCTAACCCAGCCCTGCTGAGAGGAGAGTTGCACTGGGAGAAAGAGTTGGATCCTGTTACCCAAAACTCCACAATAGAGTAGGAGACAGCTGCAGCTTGAGAAGTTAGCTCTGCTCACAGTGAATCTCTATATTTCTACTTTAAGATTGAAATAAAAATGCAGAAATATAACATTAGATCAATTAATGTATGAACAACATGTAAATTATATTTAATGCATATGTATATATATGTGTGTGTATAGGTCCGTATGGCCATGGATCCTGCTGTGTTCCACCCACTGTGGCTCTAATTGGATCCTTATTACCAGACCAGCCTCCATCCTAAGAATGATGGATTCATACCACACAGAATTCCATTAATCATTCCTTATTCACAGTCCACTCTGAGGAGAGGGCAAATTCATTTCTTGGCACAACGAGCGGCCTCCATAATGAATATTCATGAAAGGAAATTTGGGGTCAGGCCTAATAAGGGAGGCAATTTGTAATTTGCTCTGTTCCCACTCGGGTCTTGTTCAGCAGGTTAACCTATAGAACAGGCAGCCGCATGTGAACAGACACCGGCATAGACACACTAAAACCCACACTTAAACATACTGTATTTTTACTCCATACCTGCCAGGTGTCAGCAGGAGCCATGTACATATTCAGTCTCAGTTTTTGAACATTAGTCAAATATTTGTAATATTATGTGGAATTTACCCTGGATGTCACCCCAACAAAGCACCATGCAGTGTGACTTGTGTGTCTTTGTGCCACAGCCATAATTTGATCTTTTAAAACTTCTAAAAAATGCTGATGTATTATATTCCAATTCCCAAATTGTGTATTGTACAACTCCTTAAGGATCAAGGCCACACTAACCAAATAGAACATTTTAAATCCAGTAAAATATATATATAAAAAAAAATGATTTGGCGAGCACTACTTCTACTGGAGCCCTAAAGCTAGACTAAAACAAAGAATAAAAAAATGGCCTTAATTTGTGAAAAATGGCGGACCTTTTCTCCCTGACCAAATAAGCCCTGTAGACTGTTAAACACTTTGTGAGGAATCCTGTTCAAATAAAACAGCTGCTTTAAGAGAAAAATAACAAGTGCCTTTGCTCTACACATCACAGCACTTTACCCCTCAAAGCATTTTACTACTCCTTCTGAAATTATGCCCACCTGGCATCACTTAAAGTTACTTAATTAATAATTTATCAATACATTTGAAGTGATTAAAATTCATGACCAGAAAGTGTTTTTAAAATAGTGGCCTTGTACCCTCAGGGTGTCCAATCAGTGCAGTGCATTGGTTAGATCAGGAAGGAATAATTAATTGTACCGGAATGTTTAGTGGGGTCAGGCAGTGGGGCAGGATGCCTACGGTTGTGTGTGCATGTATATGTGTGTGTATATGTGTGTAGAGGATGTTAGTCATTAAGTGCAGTTGTTGCCAGCTTTGCACCATAACACTTATATGGAGGGATAGAGACTGCAGACCCACAGCATCACAATTTTTTATTTTACGTGTATTCTTTCTGTTTATACCACATATTGTATATACACACACACACATATCTACATACACACACATAGTGTATCTAAAGTCCTCCAACTGCCTCCTGTCATTTCCTCCACCAGCCTGTCATCACCTCCTTGTCACCGCTGCCCTTCCTCTTTGTCTTCATCATCAGCCTTTTGTTGGAAAGGAGAGCAGCCGTTAAGTAACCATGATTTAGACATGATGTCAAGATCTGTCACTCACACACGCATGCAAGTGCACACACAAGCTCTGCATGATTGACATGTAAGGGTCCTCCCTCGGTCAGCTCAGGGGATCGTCTCAGAGAGATGTAAGTAAATGTGCTCCAGTTTCATTTTTAAAATACTGTTAAATATTTACATTTTATTTTTGATCATTTATCTACTTTCTGCATCTGGTTTGGTTCATTTACATGATAATTTTTCTTCTTTTTTATTCTTTTATTTTGGAACTTCTGATCATTTTAACTCCTTTTGACTGTTTTTCTTTAATTTAGTTCATTTTTTCATTTAATTTGTTCATTTTCTCCACTGTTTTGCTCACTCTGAATCTTATGTTGTTCATTTTCCTCTGATTTTGTTCACTTTTATTCATGTTGTATCTTTAGCTTCTTATGTTGTTCATTTTTTTCCTGAATCCTTTGCTCAATTTAAGTCAAAATAGTCACTGACTTATTACATTTAATTTAGCTTTCTGCCTTAATTTTTGTAATTACTATAAATTTAATGTTACTGTCATTTTGTTTTTTGTAGGGCTGTGTAGCAGAACGGGGTAAACGCGACACACACAGTAGGTGCTAATGAATGTCACAGTAAAATATGACACTGAAAATGACTCAAGCAAATATTTTGGAGCAGCTGAAAAATTCCCAAGACCAACAAAATTGATGACCTATAGCACTGAAAGTACTCGTACAGGTTGATACACACATAAATGAACAGCTTTATGATTTGCATCATGCTTGTAACATGTCTACGCACTTTTATTTTCCCACGTTTCTGGCTTAGGAACCTGAATATTTCCATCATAAATAATTACTTACAAGTGCATATAAAAGCAAAGACACTGACAGTATCTGAGCTGAACACTGAAGGGACCAGAGGAGGGCAAAGGGGCCACAGAGAAGCCCCCCCCAAAAAAAAGACAAACGTTATTGAAGGTCCAAATAAGGAGCATGATGTGTTTTCCATGGAGGTGAGTAGACCGGTCTGTGTTTCCCTGTCCTCTCATGTATAATATATATCTCTATGTTTCACCCCAAGGTTCAGAAGCCCAGGGCCCCAGAGACCAACATAGTATTTTAAAGATATGTGCTCACTTAATCACTGAAGAAAAGGGCCCCTAGAGCTAGCCTAATATTATAATTAATTAATTCAACCAAAAAGGGGTATTAAATTTCCTCCCTCTTAGGATATCAGCTGAATACATTGACCTTTGTGGAAATCGCCCTCTAATTTGAATCTGATTTTAAAACCGTTTACAGGCTAAACTTGTTTCTTTTTCTTCTTCCATCTTTTGCTTTTCTTTATCTGAACAATATTGTACAAAGATAAAAACCTTCACACGAGAGGGGGTGTAAATATGCGCAATTTTTTTCCTCTATATTTTGGATGTATGCAGTCTTCTGAATTTGCAGGTATTTGCTATGTGTATTTGCGAAATTGTGTGTGAATGTGCCTCTGGGTGCATACATATATGACATTTTTGTGTGAGTGTGAGCATGTGTGTGTGTGTGTGTGTGTGTGTGTGTGTGTGCACGCGAATGTGAGATTGATCCCTAGTCTTATCTCCCTGCTGTAACACAGAAAAGAACAGAAACTTTTCTTATTACCAGAGAGAGTGGTAGAATAGCAGGCAGCTAAGTCTCTGTCTATCTCCGTCTCTCTCTCTGCGGTGTAGCTGACTCCCTAGTGTACTCTGGGTCTTCAGTAACTCTGACTGAAGTTCAGAAGGGTTAGGTAGTATACTCAGGAGGAAGAAGGAAGACAAGACAAAAAGGAGGAGGGGGGGTTAAGTAGGATTGGAACAGTGGCAGTTTTAAAACAGAACTTTAAATCTCCACCTACGAGAAAGAGGGAGGACAATGGCGTCATGTGGCGTGCCGCTATCTTCAGGTCTCTGAAAGGCGGGAGATGAGAGGATGAGAATAAAAAGTCGCTTGAAGAAGGGCGTAAATGTGATAACAGATGTAGGCTGTATAATCTATGCTGCTTTTCATGGAGGTGAGGAAAAATAAATGAATCTTTACGACCTTCAGATTGTAAGTTCACCGAAACAAACCTCGCTCCAGCTCTCACTTGCACTGACACAGGACAAGCGGAAGAGGATTTGCAAGATGGATGGATGAATGGATGAGTGGATGGATGGATGAGTGGATTTGCAGATAGAGAAACAAACACAGAAAAAGAACAAATACATCTCATGAGCTTAGGTTAGATTGAACCCTAGGCAGCAGACCATTAGTTTGTCAGTAATCTTCATGGTTTTTTGGGCTTCAAGGACGATAATAGTGTCCATCATTCTGAGTCATCATCCCAAAGATAAATCCCAAGAATGTGATGCAGGATTCATCATAGTCACTCAGTGGCTGAAGAAAAGGATGGAGTGGTTAACCTTCAAAATGTGACATATTCTACGTCCAGCGCCTTATTTATCTTAATAATGATGAGCTTAATTTAGCAGCCTTCCAACGGGCCTACAAAAGTAAAGGATGTAGTTGAGCTCTGAGTTCAAACAGCCCACTACTTTGTTATGTTTCTCAGGGAGTTGGCCTGTGGATTTTAGCAATGACACCATGTCTTCATTTTACAGAGGTTGCACCAGATGCTCCTTCAGTCAATGAATGACATTCACAGCAATTCCAAACAACATACTCATTTTGAGTACAATCACTCGGCCCTTGTTTGTCTTCTGACCGCAGGTGCTAGACTGTGCTGTAGATCACTAACTCCCCCTACTGGCTGTCGTAGGTGAAAACATTCATTTAGGAGACTGTAAGAACCAGATACATGTAGGCTTCATTTTGGCTCAAAACTAAATTTCATCTGTAAGGCACCAACACTGATTTATTCTTCACAAGGTTGGGTGAAAAATCTTAATCATAGCTTTTACAAAATTAACTTTTTGTGCCACTGTCAAAACCATCAAAGTCCAAACTGTTTTATTGCAT
The DNA here is from genome assembly GCA_029823295.1 of Pseudamia nigra. Classification (NCBI taxonomy): domain Eukaryota; kingdom Metazoa; phylum Chordata; class Actinopteri; order Kurtiformes; family Apogonidae; genus Pseudamia; species Pseudamia nigra. The sequence goes on along the minus strand of JAQQAE010002869.1, from coordinate 10,291 downwards.
AAGTTTGGATTTTCACTGCTGAACTTGCTGCAGTAGACTCATGTAAATCTGTGCCTGTGACCTGCACACACACCTTTCTCAACTATCGTAACCCATAAATCACTATATAAGTTACTCCTTTCTCTGCAAAGTTGGAAGAAATGATAAAGACCCAGACTACAGCGCAGTCCACTGCCGCCGCACAGTCACCACCTCCTTGCAGCCCATCTTTTCACCTCCACACACATGAAAAGACACATCCTTCCATGCCACTGTTAATGGCGGGGACATTATTCATCTCTCTAGCCAATTTGAGCTTCTTTTCTTTCAGGAATAGAGGCACGAGGGGTTGAGAGGAGTCAGTGAAGAGTATTAAATATGTAGAGGAAGATGGACAAAGGACTGGCAGAATAAAGAGGGGCAGGAGAGGTGGGAATGAAGAAGGACAGGAGGTGCTCGGTGACGATGGAGTTAGTTAGCTTGGGAATGTAAGGGAAGGACAGACAAAGAGGCAGTCGCCTTGCTGTCAAATGGGTGATTTTGACCAGTTAGGTTTGACCTTTAAAAAATAATCCACTGTAACCATGAATAAAATATTTAGTCCCTTCAAAAACTGGTTGCAAAATGCAAACACTGACAAAATGTGACAAAATAGAAATAGAAAGAATGTCAGTGCCCAAAGGTGCCTAAAAAACTTTTGGACAAGCATAATCCTGCAGTCCTGTTGAATTATGGGGCTAAAATCAATGTTGTGTCATCATGCCACCTTCATTAGAGGCTTTTTGATAGGGGGGCCATCAGGTCCTACAGGAGTATGCGTGCCCACAGAAGCTATAAAGAAGCGTCTCCAATTTCACTCGACGTGGTAAAAGCCAGTATTTGCGGTGTGACTTCTACTCTGCCTGTCAAGAACGATGTACGATGTGTGGTCCGGACAGAAGAGATCATAAAGCAGATTGTGATTGACGGTATCTTAATGGAGGAGGATGGATCAATAAGTAATATCAGCAGGTTTTAATTCAAGGAAACACGCATAAACCTTTACCAACTTTGCAATGTCACTCAGTGTTCATAAAAGTTTTCTCCACATCCCCTTGGACAAAAAGAGATAAATCCATCAAAAAGTCGTCTCCGTTTTATGGTCCTCCCTACTCATCTCTTCTTCCTCTCTTTTTACCCCCCTCATCTCCATTTTGATGTCTGTCTATTAGCAGAGGGTGAGGCCTTTCCTGCTCTCACATCCAGGGGCTAAATTAGCTCAATCAACCCCCTTTCACCTTTCTTCCGTGGGCTTCAAGCTGAGTGACACACTGCTCCCCTGGGAATGAGGGAGGACTCATACACAGTCCAAGCCCAGCGGATACATAGTACAGAGAAAGGGGAGGGGGCAGGAAGATGGAGAAGTTGGAGTAAGGAGGAAGGATAAAAGGGACTGACAGGGGAGAATGAAGCTTCATTTTCATCCCATCAAGCCTTAGCTATGAATGAAGCTGCTTGTTCACTGAATCTTCAACATGCAGCAAAACTTCAGTGATTATTTTACTTTCTCCTTTATTCACATATCACCCTCCTCTTCATCAGGCATGTTGTAAGGGTCTGTGCCAAGCTCACTTGAAGAGGCCTAACCATCAGAAAAAGAGGTGCTGAGTGTTTCCCTGTGTATCTCCACTCATTTCACCCTCCCTGTTCACACGATGCCAGCACAGAACTCTGCCTCACTGTGCCAACATCTCTTAAATTGCACCTTCATGTTTGATTTGTCTCAACCCTTACCCTCTTTCCCTCTTACTAAACAGCCACCCAAGTATCTGTGGAAGTGCAAGGCAGGCACTTCTGCAGCAGTAATAGCAGTGTGTGTATGTGTGTTGGGTGAGATGGGCGAAAAGGTGGTGATCGGAGTGAGCCATAAGATCTACTCTTTGCAGCTCTACAGGGATTTATTAGACTGGGGAGTACATTAGCATCATAAAGACCCAAGAGAATGGGCTGGTGGATGAGCTGAAGACACCACTGCTACACTTTAACATGCTCTGCGGCATCAGTCAGTGTGTGTGTGAGTGTGTAGATGTGTATGTGTGCAGATAAGGAACAAGATTACCCCGATTTAACTTAAGGAAGGCTGTTAAAAGGTTTATGGATCATCCTGAAACAGCACTGGACTAATACATCAGGAGAAAATGGAAAGAACCTAAAATTAGGGCAAAAGAGGCCACAGGAAAAGAAGGCAAGTAAAATGCAAAGGAAAAATAAGCTGAGCTGGTCACATTTTATTTTTTTTTAGTCAAAGGTATGGAGTGAGTATACTGGGATTTTATGAAAAGGAAAGGAAAAAATACATCTATCAATGTCCCCCATAGCTCCAATAAAAAGGACTCATCTCATTGGTATATGTGAAAAAGCAAAAAATGATGATAGGGTTATAAATGGAAGCAAGAAAAAGGTTAATTTCACTGTCACTGAGTCCTCTTCATGCCTGATGTGACCAAGGTATAGAATAGGCGTTGGTATTGACTACTGCAGATCTCTGCTGCTCCCTGGTGGACAAATGTGATTGCACGGCGTTTTCTTCTTGTGCCTTTAAATTAGAAGTACAAGTACATTTACTGTGTACTTGAGTAGCTTTTTTTTTTAATATGTGCTTCAGACAGAGAATACTTTTTATTCTCAGTTGATTATATTTGTGATGAGAAAATATACTTCTACTGGAAATGTTTTAAAATGACAAAATAATCAACTAAATATTAATTAAGGAATTAGGTAAAAAAATATCAAAATGATTAAACAAGCAACATTAGCAAAAATTCACAAAAACAATCATAAGAATGAATGCAATGCAAAGTAATAAGCAACAAAATGAACAAAAAATTAAGAAAATAAGCAAAAATTAAGAAAATAAGCTGGTAAGTCAATAAAAATGTACAATATAATAAAGAAACAGAACATAAAAATCCACATAATACATAAAAAAATATGCAAGAAAATGAGTAAAAGTGAAAAAATTGAGCAACAACATTGGTTTAAAAAGTACAGTCACGTATATTAAAAATGAACAAAAGGACCAACAAAATTACATCATTAAAAAAATCAACCAATTAAGCAACAAAATGAACAAAATAATCAAGGACATTAAAAAATAAACAAATATTTGTTTGAACACAATATACAGGTATTGTGCTGTAATAAACTTGAGCACTGATTCTGTGTACTCTATCCACCACTGGTTCTTAAAGTCATTAACTTTGTAAAGTGTCAACATCTCAACATCACTGCGCTCCAGGATTACTTCTGCTTTATGAGTATATTTAACTTTATTTCTAAATGCACACAGAGACATGTTTTATATATATCGTTGTCAATAAAGTATGAGGTAGCTTGTTTTTTTTTTGTAGAAAATAAAAGTAAAAGCCAACATGATGTTAAATCAGTTCTAAGTTAATTCATGCATTTCATCATTAATTTGAATGAAGCATACATGTATTTCTCTATTCAATTCATAAAGCAAACGTTTCCAGGCTGTTGCCTCAGATTTGCATACAAGCACTTAGGGCTTCATGAGGCACGTTTTATAAATGTTGACGTTTCATACATTTGTCACAATGGTCTTATTTCTGTAGCCGTAGACACGTGTGCTTTTTAAAATATGTTTCTGTCATATACCTAGAAATACCACCTACACGTCATCTTTCATTTCACCTGCTTTCACTGCTATGAAGGGGTAGAAAATGGATGGATATATTGATCAATCTCTTCCAGACGTGATTACTGACGTCTATAAATAGGAATAAAAAGAGGAATGTGTTTGAAAAGAAATTATTCCAAATTTGGGTAACAGTGTATAACTCATTTGTTTGCTTTAATTTTCATTTAGCTAAAAGGCTTGGGATTAAAACATCAATATTTTGTACCCAAAGGTAGCAGAATCTCCAAATCATATTTTTGTCAAAAGATTAACACAGTCATACAGGTAACGTTATTGCACCTAAAATTAATATTGTTAAATCTATTTGACCCTCGTTATTGGATTATTTGAGCATGAAAACCTACTGTTAGCATTTAGAATCACATACATATCATTATTATTTCAAAAGTTATTCATGAAAAATAGTATTTCCATAATGGTGGTTTTCTTCTGGATCTAGCTCCATAAAGGTTGAGTAAACATCAAATTTCTTTCCACTACAATTTGTTGTCAGTTTCATGTCTATAGCTTTATTTGCTACCTTACAGTAGCTATTTGTCCTCAACCCCTGTAAGTAGACGCATTCTGGATCACCATCTGGATCAAACTTTGTGCTTTGATAAAATCTATTATGTTGTCGTTCTATGTTTTTTGTCTTAATTTTCTGGGTATTATTTGTGGCTTTACAATGAGAAATGTTGAATTTGGCCCCATCTCACAATGGTGAAGAATCCTTTAAAATTCTTCTGGACTGGGGCTTCTCAGTATCTCACCTGGTAACGTGCACTCATATGACCCAGGTCAAATCCAGCCCATACCCTCCCCCACCTTTCCTGTCTGTCCAAGCTGAAACTACCTAATAAGGCAAAAGCCCAAAAATAAGTCTTCCAAAAAAAATCTTATGGATCCAGACGATGATCCAAATCACTCCCAGAATATAATCGCCTGGTCCTTGTGCCATTTCTGACCTATCCTGAAAATTTCACTCAAATCTGTTCATAAATTTTTGAGCTATGTTCTAAACAAACAAACAAAAACCAACAGGAAAAAAAAAACTTCCTTGGCGGATGTAATAAGAAATACACAAACACAACAATTGGATTCTGGTAAAACATTTTATATTCTCAGTAAAATCATTACCACTTTCCCCTGTGTTGCTCTGCAGAGCGCCCTCTCATGGCAAAGTCGAGGAAGGCCTGAGCAGGTCTTTGGAGTGTTGGCTGGCTGGGTGACAGTACAACAGTCAAACTATGGCTGATAAGGCACAACTCTGGCAGCGTCAGACAGAACTGCACAGAGACAGGATGCCATGAAAACCAACTAGGCTCAGAGTTTATGTGAAAATCAGTCGTCTTCCTGCGTTTGTGGAAAACCAAATTCAGGGCAAAGAAAATGTGGCAAAGACACCAAAGACACTTCAGTCTGATCAGAAGCATGGCTAAACCTTACATTCATAAAATATGCAATTTGTATTAATCAGCTCTAATGATCACACGTCATCTTTGGACTCCAGATTTCAAAGTTACACAGAGAGAAAAATGCAATTCCAATCATATAAAAATGTCAATATAAATGTACAGAATACCATCATCTCTCTAAAGTCAGTTGAAATCTGGGAAATCATTTTGGCTCCCCACTCATTCCCCAGTGAAACATGGGTGGCTTGAATACCTTTACAGTGTACACACTGAACATCGCTCTGAGAAGAAAAGGCAGTTCAGGGCTAAAATTGAAATAGAACTAAAGTGACAAAAACAAATAAAATACACTGAAGTGGCCTAGTGACATAAAATATCTGAAATAAATCTTATTCAATAGTTCTTCCATGTACAAAGTCAAAATAATAATAATAATAATAATAATAATAATATAGTTTCCAGTGCTTTGGGAGATAAACAACAAACTAGAATAAACAAACATTTTATAATCAAAATTCACCATTGAACTATTTTAATCAGTTCTGATCATGAGCTATATCAAATCAAAGCCAAGTCCCAGGTGTACAGAGAAACAAGTCAGGTGCACCTCATCCCACGCTAGTTGTCAAGACAAACAGCCACCTGGGTAACAGATTCCCTTTTCGTGGCAGTTTGAGGCGCTGAGATTTACACCTGACACCGGCAGCTTCACTTGCCTCGACGGAGGAGAGACCAAGGCACAGGAGACTTGCGAACATGCTGATTTGAAAACAGCCTCAAGGCACACCACACTGTTTGGATGTGCATGTGCACAGTCATGCGCATGTGTGGATTAAGTGAGCATCTGTGGATTTATTGCATGCCTGTTTGTGAATGGAGTGTGAATTCATGCAGGTGAGGGCGGTTACAGTGACAACTAAACTACATGCACATTCATACTTTGAGTGTCTGACTTCAGCCTCTGGAACAACATGGATCTACATCCAGTTAGTGAGAGAATTTATCTTCGGTCTGCTAAATGTATCGTGACACTAATTGCATTTACAGGCATAATTGAAGATGATGCAAACTCTAAATCAGGGGGTCTGCAACCCGTGGCTCTTTAGCCCCCCCCCCCCAGCGGCTCCTGTGGCTTTGTCCAACCGAAGGAGCATTATGATAAATCAAAATGAACAAAATAAGCACATAATCAACAAAAAAAGAACAAAATTAACTAAATAATGAACAAAAAGACAAAACTGATGCAAATAATCTACAGAATGAACCAAATCATCAAGAAAATGAACAAGATTAAACAATATAGTAAATTGTAAGTTTAAAAAAAAAAAAAAAAAGAAAGAAAATAAAACTGGACCTTGAGTCTGAAATAAAGTTGAACTGAATTGAATTGAAACCAAAATATGAAAAACTATAAGCAAATTATGAATAAAATCTTTATTCTTTATTCAGGCAAAATTGAGCAAAAATAATAAGGGAAAATTAACCCAAAAACGACTAAAATAATACACCAACTAAATAAAAATGTATTAAAAAATAGAGAAAATATTCACAAGAATAAAGAAAATAAACAAAATAGTCAAGTCAATGAATAGAAATATGAAAATGAGCATAAATAAATAAAAATAATAAGCTAAATAACCTGAGAAAGTCAACAAAGATAATCCAGAAAATGAAACAAAAATCACAAAAATGAATACAATAATGAAATAAATAAAAATGAGCAAAAGCTTCACCAGATAATCTGCAAAATCAACAAAAATATCAAGGAAATTAACATTTTTAATAATGAGCGAAAAAGATATTAAAAGAAAAAGACCAAAGTGGTGTTGACGTGTTGCCAACATGCATCATGTGATACGTAGTCGGGTTCAATGTTATTTGTGGCTCTCTAAACTTTTTTTTTTAACTTTCTGTCCAAAAATGGCTCTTTAGATTGTAAAGGTTGCAGACCCCTGCTCTAAAATTACTCATGACCTCTGACCTTCAAAACAAAAGCTACATTCATTGGGGTTATGTGGTTTCAATTAACATTTACTTATATTTATAAATGTCTGGGTTTTGTTACGGTACCTGAGCTTTGCAAAGCGTCACGGATCTCTGTATAAAAGGCAGTGGCAGTGTCAATCACCAATGTGATCATGTGTGTACAATTCTGTGAGAGAACTATATCAAGAACTGGGGCAGATGCAGGAAAAAAAAGGGTAGGTTGAAAGCTGGATTATGAGTGGACAATCAAAGACACTTAGGCTTAGCGGACTAGTAGAGATGTGTCAAACAGCTTGTGTTTGAAGCAAAGGTAAAGTGTAGAATAACAGGCTGCGAGACAGAAGAATGTGACTGGGTTCCCCTTAAATTAAATTATGCATGCAGGACCATAAGCAGCCGTTTTATTCACTATCATTCATTCAATAATTTATGATTACTAAATGAGGTTGATGTAAGGAGAAAATAACTTGTCCTCAATAGAGACCATACACTCGGTTGTCCTTGTATCTGATAACTCCAATTTAATTAACTCATGGTTTTGTCCCTTTTTCAATTATGATTCAGAGCCACCTTTATGGAGATGGGGCCAACTGTGCTTTAGAACTGTCGACCTGGCAGTACTGGATCACCCTTATGTAAATCCTCAGCCAGTCAGGCAAGGTTTCAAGCTGCTGAATTTGCCTCACATGCTTGTGTATTTCTGTGTTTCCTCATGTGTGGTTGAGTGTGTGCAAACATCTGCCATTATAAAGAATGTTTCTAAATGTGAATACATGTACCATAGTTTGCTTGCACGGTTAAATTGCCATTGTTTTTGGTTAATGTTTGTATGAGTGGAAAAGTGGTCGATGCCTTTCTGTGTATGTAACTGGGTCATTCCATCCCATCTCAACAAATGCCCCATGCACTTCGGTCTAAAAAAAATCTGAAAATTTTACCCATTGTGCCTTATTTGTCCAATAGACAAAATATAAAATTTTATTGCATTTGGACGGCATTTTAAAGATACATCCAGTTAAGTGTTTTAAATTCCAATTACAAGGCAAATTTGCTTAAAACAAAAATTAAGGTGTCACATAAAGAAAAAAATTTTATATTCCAGGAAAGAAGGAGCCTTTGTACTTAATCAGATTTGTCATACGTTCCCACATGGAGTTATGGCTCAATAAAAATCTGACCTGAAACAATTTTTATGGATTTGAGGAGAGTGTTACCCAAAACCACTGTATTGTTCTGTCTAATATTTAGTGTTTCTACAGCCCATCTAGGCATCTCAACACTATAAAAAGGTTAAAGCCTGGTGCATGTACTGTACAAACATGGTTTCAGAAGGCCGAAACATGGTCAATCGTGACTCGAATGTTATTTTTGCCATTTTTAAATGGCTGAGATGCCTACCAGTTTTGACATACAACAAATCTTTTGGTATATTCTCAGACAGCTGGTAAAGGTTTATTATGATGCAAAATCTCAGTTCTCCAGGCCATGTAGTTCCTGAGACATTGAAATTTGAGTTTAGACACAAAAAATTAAGGCCTGTCAAAATCGGCACATACCCCCCTCATGTAACTGGCCGTACCTTGAAAAGTCCTCATCCAAATGCACTAAAACATTATATTTTGCCTGCTAGATAAATAAGGTATAACTGGTAAAATTTTGAGAATTTTTTGAGACCGAAGTGTGTGGGATATCTTGAAAATTTTTTGAAATGGTATGGAATAACCCACCTGTCAAGTTTGACGGAGACGTACCGTCATGTTCTGGTTTATTTGCGTGCCTGCGTACAGTGTGTATTCATGCATCTACATTATGTCTCCATCCTCTATGCTGAAGCTGGATCTGCGGCTAGAGTCCACTGAGGCTTCAGGGGACATTGCAGAGAGCAGTGGGTCTCCTCCCATTGGGGACAAGGGCTCATCCATCAACAGGAAGCCCAGCTCTCCTCGCCGCCCGTGGACATCAACTCCACCCATGTCACCCAGCCCTGGCATGCCATCTGAGAATCCAGGTATCCCATCGCACAAGTCCAGCGACTGGCCAAAGTCAAAGGGCTGGGAGCTGCCAACAGCTGGGAACTGGATGGGCTGTTGGGGCTGGAGGTGCTGTGGAAGCGGTGGCAGCTGCCTGGGCTGAGGCTGACCCTGGCCCTGGGGGTGCAGATGGGTCTGTGGGAGGAAGTGGTGCTGCTGGACCTGGGGCTGGGGTTGAACCTGGTTCTGCCGAAGGTGCTGGGGCTGGTGGTGGGCTTGTGCCTGGTGAGAAAAATTTTCTTCTGGGCTGGTCTCTTGTTTTATAAAAGGAGGCATTAGTTCAGCAGGGTTCAGGCTGGAGGGAGAGGTGCTGGGCAGACCGTGCAGACGAGCCTGCATCTCCAACTCCTGAGCGGAAAAGACACAGGGAACGGTGAAAGGTGGTAATCAGACGTATTGTACATGCCATATTTGTATTGTTGCATCAGTGTGTTTTAGCCTGTGGTGGGTCGAGTAAATACAAACAGCAAACAAGTAAATGTACTGTTACTTTATAATTACCGCATTTTCCGGATTATAAGTCGCACTTTTTTCATCGTCTGGATAGGGGTGCGACGTATGCTCAGGTGTGACTTACATATTACGGTACACTGACTCAAGTAGAAGTACGCATAAACATAAGTACTTGAGTAAGAGTAAAAAAGTTTGTCATAAAAACAATTCAAGCAGTGAGTTACATTGATTGTCTTGGTTATATTATACAGTTTTATTCATTTTACTTGATAATTTTGATGATTTTTGGTAATTTTGTTGTGCATTTTATTGATTTGTGTTCAGTTTTATTGGCTATTTTTGTTAATTTACTTGATTGTTTTGTTAATTTTACTCATTTTGTTGTTTTTTTTTTCAATTTCACTGGTTATACTGTACATTTTTATAAATTCACTTGATTATTCTTTCTTTTAACTTTTGCTCATTTTCCTGTGTATTTTGCTCATTTTAAATTTATTTTGTTGATTTGTATTTATTTTGTTTCTTTTTGCTAATTTACTTGATTATTTAGTTCATTTTGTTCTCATTTGTTGGATCTCATGTATTTTTTTTTGTTCATTTCAATCCTACTCATTGAGCTGTGGCCAATTGTAACTGAGTAAAAGTACAGTCGATATAAAAAGTCTAAACACCCCTGTTGAAATGCCAGGTTTTTGTGATGTAAAAAATTGACACCAAGATAAATAATTTCACAACTTTTTCCACCT
>JAQQAE010002868.1:0-21378 GCA_029823295.1 Pseudamia nigra | reverse complement strand
AGATCTTTGAGTCCATCTCATGAAAAATGGGATCAAAAACAAAAGTGTTGCGTTTATATTTTTGTTGAGTGTAAATACAAATCTGATGTTTGCTCTTGTATTATTTCTGTGCAAACCTTTTACTATGAATCTAATAAAGTCTGCCTCACATACAGTTGGGCTATGTAAAATGTAAATATAAAGCCAAAATGTGATGATTTCCAAAATAAGTACATACACTTTGCAACTCACCAGCAACTCATTTCAAAAGAGTTGAGCCGAGGTCATGTTTACCAGTCTATTGTATCATCTTTTCTTTAGCAGAGTACAGAGACTTCTTCAGATTCTCAAAATCTTTGAATAATAATATGAACTATAAGATATGAAATCCTCAAATACTTTGAAATTTTACACTGAGAAACATTATTACCTCCAGCAAGAAGGCTATGTTTTTGTCAACGTTAGTTTATTCAGCTGTTTATTATTCACAACATAACTTAGTAAGTTATGAATGGATTTGGATGAAATTTTCAAGATAGGGCAGAAATGGCACAAGGATCACTTTATTAGATTCTGGTAGTGATCTTGATCATTGTCTGGAAGCAGATTTTGTTTAAAATAATTCTTCACTATTGTGAGATAGGGCTAAATTCAACATTTGTCCTTGTCTCCAAAGAGCACCCAAAAAATTTTGCCAAAAACACAGGATAACACCATAATAGATCTGATCAAACCACAAAGTTTGATCCACATATGAGCAATATTATGGATATAGTGATCCAGAATACTTATACTTACATGGGTTGAAGAAAAATAGCTACTGTATTGTAGAAAATAAAGTTATAAACATGCAACTGTGCATGTGCCCACATTGTCAACATTTACGGCGCTAGATCCAGAAGAAAAGCACCATAATGGAAATATCACTTTCCGTGAATAACTATTGAACTAATAATATGTATGTGATTCCAAATAGGTTTTCATGGTCTAAAAATCCAATAATGAGGGTCAAATAAATGTAAGAATATTACTTTTGGTGCAATAACATTATGGGGGAAATGAGCATATGTTCAAATGATAACGGTAGGCTTTCACTGTGAAGAGAAACTAAGCTGCCTTGGCAGAGGTCTGCACTCTCTGAGTGCTTTCTAGTTCTTAAACTGTTGCCCCATTTGGCAGCAATGTTTCACAGTTTGGTAAACCCCTCACTATTTTTACTTCACACTCCCCGAATTAATCCTGTGTGTGTTTTTAAAATTATTTACCCACTTTTCTACTTTTTTGTCACTGATGTCAGTCAAAAATAGGCATAAACTAAAATTAAAAAACACAAACAAACACTAGAACTTCTCATATTCTAAATTTAATATGATATGTTTTTCAATGTTTTGCACCAAATTCACATTTCTTTACATTTTACACAGGAGCCCAGCTTTTTTAGAGACAGGTTTGTATTACTTTCTACATAAATTATAAAAAAACAATTAATGACTGAATGAGATTCATGTACTGATGCTCACAATCTCTCACTAACTGCTCTTTCAAAATGACCTAATCCTACCTCTGAGGCTGGTTTTTCTAAGGGGAACATTCAGTTCAAGTAAGATTTAGAGAGGATGCCTTGGAGCTTTTGAGCAGACTAAAACTTTATCCTTCCTTTGATAACCATTTCTAAACAAAGCAAAGAGGGGAGACATGCTCCAATTACTCTCTTTTGCAGCACGAGTGCGCACAAAATTACCTGGCCCTCTGTTCATTGTGCCTCCTCCTGGTCTTGGTGGAGAGTTTTCTCTGTTTGCGCTTTAACAAACTGCCTTATATAAGCATCTGCTCAACCACAGGAGAATGGGAGCTGACATTTCAAAGAGCTGATCCGCATGTCTCATGAATGCACCGACCCCAAACTCTTACCTCACCTCCATTTATCACGCTAAATGACTGGCTGACAGAGTGAAGGCTGTCCGTCATCACCCTAAAACTCCCCTCCCCTGTCCACTTCTTCTCACCGGTCTCTGCTTCATGTTGAACAAAATCAACACAGTTAGGTTTCTTCTCCATCAGTGATTCAGTGCTGACTGAGCTTTCTCCTGCTGGAAATACAGGGACTTGGCCTTTTCAGACTCGGAAACAACAGACAAGGCTCTCCAGCTGGGGGGTCAACAGACCCCTCTGCTGGGTGTCTCAAATATTCTAAGAGAGATTTGTGATGTGTAGTGGCTGTGCAGGCAGGGGGCTTCCTGAGGCCTCATCCTTTCAATTGTAGTTTTTTTTTTCATAGAGGTTTAAAGAGAAGATGAGGGAGGAGTACGGTATTACTCCCTCAACATCAGTATTAGAACCACTGAATCTAAAAGCATATTTTCTAAGTTTTCCACAGTTTTAGCTTGATAGAAATTTACACAAAGACAGTTACATTTTAAACTACTACTCTGAGTGCCCTCGTATAAAACTATTGTCAAACTATATTATCGTCATATAACAAAATCATCACTACCAGTAGATTTACAGTAGATATAGCACTCATGCATCAGCACTTTGTATTTTAAACAAAATTTTGATTAACAGTATTATTTCATTTTATTTAAAAGCACATACTGCATGTTCTGTACATGAACTACTTTTAAACATTTTCTATGGTTTTTACATGTTTAATTCTCATTTGTTACATTTTGCATTTTACAGGACTGGAATTTGTCCGATATTTTTGTGCAATGGTTGCTAAATTGTGCAATTAGATTCACTGTTGTGTCTTTCTGGCATTTGTGAAATTATTGCTAAAGAGTATGATTGTATACAGTTGCTGTGTGTTGTATGTTATATGGGCACACCCAGACTGCCAACTGTGTTATGTGTAGCAAGAAATGCAAAATTGATGAACACATTTTCTTTTTTTCCATGTACCCCGTTGGATTATGATGAGTCTTAGGCCTGAAGATTTAACTTTGTAATTAAGTTCAAGAAATGTATGTAGCAAAGAATGAAAAGTCTGATCACCTGTTTTTATGACAACAAATCAAATACTTACATCCAGAGTGTCTTCATTGATCACAAGCATGCCCATGTTCTTGGTCAGTAGTTTGCAGGAATGTCCTACAGATAAACACAAGATACATCTCAGTGTTTTGTAGAAAATGTATGAGATGTTTACAGTATGATACAGTATTATGTAGCCAAAAATTTTAATTAATAATGGTATGAGTCCCTTTGCAGTACTGTTTGTGTTTTAACCACAAGAACATTTTGGCTCACACTACTTCACAAACAAAGTCTTGTTTTATGTGTCGCAAAATATCTAGACACCAAGAGCAAACCTTAAAAAGTGCCTTCAAAATTGAAAAAAAAAAAAAGGAAAACGAAAATGCTTTTGATTGCTCGGTGTAGTTTTGCTTTAATTTTAACCGAGTAGAGACGTAGCATTGCATTTTCTTGTGATTACAGCACAAATTTTGTTCAGAAATAAGATTTACTGTACATGATTGCAGACTGGAGAAACTTATTAAATCCCACACCTGTTTGGCATCTCAACAACAAATCTTTTACTTGTTCTAAAAAGTTCAATGTGTTATTGTTGAAGAACCGGCCAGCAGATGAATCTTTTACCTCTAGCATGCACTTATTCATTGTCGATCTTTTTTTTTGTTGAATTAGTACATTTTTCTTCCTCTTACTGATTTTAAGTCTTTGAAAGATATAAATTTAGTTTCAAATATTTTCCTTTACTGCTCTCAATCTTTCTTTTCTTATGTGCAATATTAAGATGTTCTTCAGCTTAGTGAAGCTCATCTGTTTGGTGCACATACAAATGTACACAGATACTTGAATTAAAAGTAAACCTAAACAAAAACCCACAAGAAAACAAAATCAAACAACAAAGAAATACTTCAAATGTAGCAGTACAACATTTTAAAGGGCACCAATTAAAAAGTTACAGCTCCAAGGCAGTGTCTCTGGGACATGACTAATGAGTTTGGTTTACAAGGGTTTGTCAGTTTCCTGTTTTAATAGGCAGTTACAACTCTGAGTTACCCAACATTGCTCTCTGGGGATCGCTCTCTGTGCTCTTGGCTGGGACAGATGCTTGGGGTCACATATGAGGTAGTAGACAGAGGTTCCCATTGGGGAAAACAGAAATATTTCACAAACTACAACTGAAGCCTTCAGTGTAATCCCATAGTTGTATGAAAAGGCTGCCATCTGTGGCATAACCACATGAATATTTGTGGGTTTCAACACTTTGCTTCTGTCTGGAAACAGATTTTCATTTCTTTAAGGGGGTTACCACAAAGACCATGTCTTGTGAATACATGGGTGGTATTCCTGTGACTGAGCTGGATCTGCGCAAAACACACAAAAACACACACAATCCAAACACAATTGAGCACATATAGTGTACACATATGGAGGGGGGGGGGCTTTCATGAGGAAATGAGTAGATTTCACCTTCAGAGCTGGAGTCAACCTAACAGGACTTGGTCTGGGTCTGGTAGATTGTTTGCTTAAGTGCAAAGGTGCAAAAGTCAAAAAATTTGCCAATGTGTGGAAAATGTCTCTCCATCTCAACACTGTGTCTGCTCCCTTCCCCCTTGTCAATTCCTGCCACAGCCCTTCCGCTTAATGTGTTTACCTTAAGCTCATTTGACTGCGGCCAAACTGCCCTTTTTTTATTTCTGGCGAAAAACTTACATTCCTGGCCTTTCTCCATCTCAGCAGAACTAAACACCACTCCCACAGGATTTGAGGAATGTCCAACAGCGACACTCATGTCACCGTTATCTGAGATGGGGCAGCGATTTAGGCTGCTCATTTTAGTCACAGAAAGCACAGAAAATGGACGCTACAAACTGTGACCAGGGTTTGAGGAGGCCAAAGAAGTGAAATCAGTACATGAGGACAGTGGAAATTATTCAGCTACCTGCTATTATTCAGAGATTTATAAGCCAATCATTGTTTCTATCACTATGGGCGTCTCTCAGTTAAAAAGAAAAGCAAAGTGTAGTTTGATGAAGCAATTTCTACCAGCTCTCACGAATAGCAATCAAACAAAAAGGTTTACAAAGTTTAAGTTGATTGACATAAACATTTAGTTACATATATTTATCTTGTGTCTTTTTTTTATGATGAAAGGGACACTAAGGAATATAATGCTAAAAGCTAAAATTCCATTTTCACCTGACATTAACAACATTATTTAATAGAAGAGATAAAATATTTATCTAATCTAGTGGCTAGTAAAATATTACCCATAGTGGCCACAATATTACTGCATTACTGATCTAACTTATTCTGAATCTCTCATATATTCACCATGTTCCCCCATAAAGGGATTCGGATGCCACTAAAACAGCCACATGAAATGGGTGGTTGCGCTGCTGGATTTTTAGGAATTTTAATATTGTTACGAAATACTGTATATAATATAATGTAGGTAAAAAAGTTAACAAAATGTGTAACATAGGCCTTTCAGTGTGGAAATGTTTCAATGGCTTTAGCAGTATGATCCTTTCTCTAACCAGGATTAACTCAGTGTTGTACTGTGTATACTTGTTTCCTCATCTGTGAT
Source organism: Pseudamia nigra (assembly GCA_029823295.1). Taxonomy (NCBI): domain Eukaryota; kingdom Metazoa; phylum Chordata; class Actinopteri; order Kurtiformes; family Apogonidae; genus Pseudamia; species Pseudamia nigra. Next base: position 15,839 of record JAQQAE010002868.1, on the reverse strand, counting down.
CACTTCATAGAGTGAGCAGAATTTCCCAAAACACTGAACAGCAGGCACTTTCCTTTCATTGACTTCTGCCTCTGACTTGGCTTAAGCATTACAACCAACAGCTCACAGCTCTGGGAGGGGGTCCCCGAGCAAACATGACTCCTGTTCAGACAGACGCATGCTGTCAGAATATTCACTGTACGGTACATTATGTAATGATTGTTCCAAACAAGTGGCAAAGTAAAACAATGGCATCCTTTACAGCTTCTGGTGTTTCAGTCAAAACAAACTGACCTGCTTTATTTCAATATTAAAAATGTTAATGCTGAGCCAAAAGGGGAGCTCATGCCGATTCAAAATGCAGACAAGTCAAAATGTGATGGGCTAAATTCACCAGTCCAGTGAGGCAACCCCTGGTTACACAGATCTTTTTTCAATGAGGAAAATAGTAAAAAAAAACAAAGTCAATATTGAGAAGAGATTTTACAGAGCAACTCAGTCAAAAGGCAGACCTGTAAAAATACTTCTATTGAGCATGTGCTTCTGCAGCGCACCCTCACATCTGGGCACAGCGGGCACAAAGGGCTGATTCAGTCAGGCCACAGTGGTAGGTAGCCACAAACGGAGGTACTTTTAATATATATTTTTCTAAACTTTGTGTTAATATGTCGAGTGTATTCAAGGTTAATATATTTGTAGTAATTGGCCACATCTAAGCTATAATACCAATGCCTTTTAAGGAAGAGGGAAATATACTGAGCCAGTTTACCAGCCTCAGTGATCCACATTTATGATAACATCTGTAAGGTTATAACCTCGAGGGGAGCCACATACTGTATGTGAGAGGTGCCTACTTGTGTACATATGAATGTTATTTATTTCATGTCAGTGCAGTGTGCTCATACATCATTTTGCATTCTGCAACAGATGCTTTTGCTTGATGTATGTGACAGAGAAACATTCTACTTGTCAGTAGTTTGTCTCTCTAGATGAAGAATGACTGCAGGACTGACTGGAGTACCTGTTTCAGGCAGCCATACACTTAATCTCACAGCAGATCACACTTTCTGTGGCCCGTACTTCTTGGTTTTTGGCCAAGTTCACAAGCAAGGGTGAGTCATGATATACATTTTAATAGAATTCATGGGTTAATTCCTAAGAAAGACATGTCCAGCTGTGTTACTAATGTTGGACAGCTATATGACAGCTGTTTTGTTTAAACATTATGTGCAACTGGGAGGGGAAATGTGTAAGGAGAATACATTTCATTTTCAGACCCATGTTTCAGCCTCATCCACACGAGTCTCACCAATGTTGATGGCGGTTTCCTGTTTGTCCCCAGTCAGGATCCAAATCTTGATGTCAGCTTTCATCAGGGTCTCAATGGTCTCGGGAACTTTATCCTGGAGCTTGTCCTCGATCGCTGTGGCTCCCAAGAGCTGCAGGTTCTGCACCAGAAATGAACAAAAAAGTCAATAAAAATTCAATAAGTGGTGATTAAAACAGAGGAAGGCCTTTTAAACGTCATGTGTCACACAATCATGTGTGCCAGGATTGTGTCAGTCAGTCGTGTTTTTTTCCTCATCAGCTGCTCTTGTTTATCACCCAGAAAATCCAGCATAGCCTTAAGGGGTTTTGGATCAGTGACTGTGCCTCTGTTTTTGTGCACATATCTCCCACACAAATACACCCACAAAATACTGCTGGTGTTTTTCCCAGGAAACTCAGTGGTTCTTTGGGGCTGGTTTGCGGGTTCATATGGGCCCATCACAGGGCACAGGCTTTGACAAGGCCCAGGGGTAGAAGGGAGACAAGAGCCAGCAGCAAAGGAAAGGCAAGAAAAGCTCGTTAAGCTGGGACCTGAGCTCTACTGTCTGTACATCTGTAGCTCTGTCCTCTCTAATTTTTTGGGACCACACATCATAGAGAATTGCGCCCGAGGAAGAACAAGACCATGTTTGATAAGTTCTCATTTGCCTTTTTTATGTGAATTGTTCTATTGTTACTGTGGTTGTTTTTGGAGCATTCTTTGAGGATTATGGTCAAAGAGCCACTTGGATCAGGTTTTCAGCCCTCAAGCCAGGGTGGGATATTTATACCAGCCAAAGCAAAATGCTTGTAGTTTGGGTCTAGTGTTGGTGGGCTACCACTGTTAATTTGAGGTTATTCATTTCAAAGTCAATGTGTCAACCTGAGATCACCTGCTAACATGAAGAGTCCGACTGCATTTTCCTTCTCTGCTTTTGATTAGTGGCAGGAACAGATGTATTTTATGAACCGGAGTTCACTGCAATGCAAGTACTGCCTTTAATGCTGATCTTTGAAGGTCTGGGAGTACATACAGATTTTGGAAGTTAGCTGTGTATAAGTCGACCACGTCAACAAATAAAATTAATTTAATGTCGATAATCAATCAGTCAACTGGAGAAATTTCACAGAACAGATTGTTATCGCATTATCTCCTTTCATAATTCAAGTAGGAAAAGATGGCAACTTACGAGGGGTTATGATCTTAAATATGACCTACGTTATGATTTTACAAGTTTTCAACTGGTTATTTATTGCAATGTGTTTACGTCTGTCTTTGTGTTTGGTGTGCTTAGTGAGTCTTATATGATCAATGTTCTTACCTCACGTGTGTTTCATGTGACTGCTGTGTTAAATATTTTGTGTTCCTCAGCCCTGCATACCAAATAGTCCCACAAATAAAGATATTTAAATTGATCATGGATTGTTTCAAGTGTAAAGCACTGCTTCCAGTGCTTTGACCAAGCTATTACAGCATATACCCATTTTCAAAAGCACATGAAAGTAAAACGAACAGGATTAATATTATGGATATTAAAGTGCAACGGATAAAACCGATTCAAAAACAGATTCAATATCACACCAGATGATTTTAAGTGATGCATTTATAAGAGGGTTGGGGAAAAACTAGTGCTCTTGTGTAATTGACCATATTATTGACTTGAGCCACACTGACACTGGATAAGCAGATAAATATGGCCTTCTGTTATACTACGTACACAAACTAATCATACTGTCATGTCTGTAGTGTTTGTCTTTATGCTACACTTACTGGATTAATATACAGTGCTCAACAAATGTATTCAGCCATTTGTCCCATTTGTCTCAAAGACCATCCAGCCTCATAAAGTGCTTTAAAGTGGACTCTTTCCTTCGCAGTGACTTCTCAGTGTTTTAACATTTTGAACAGGAAATGAGGAATTTGAAGCTGAATTCAAAATTTTAGACCCAAATTTGAGCCAACACAATGGATCAAGCATGATCTTCAACCACTAGAACTCATTTTTCCGTTCAGAAATGTACATACAGTAAATAACAGTAATTTGGCATCTCAATCAAAAGTTAACAATGTACTTTACCATTTTTCTGTTTATTTAAAAAGATGTACATTTGAAAATTCATGGATGACAGCAATAATTCTATTTTAGCATTAAAAATATAATGTTGATTAAAAGCTTGTGCATACAGGAACATAAAATGATTTTGTCAATTATCAATATTGGTCATTTTGGGCAGCTGTGGCATAAACATTACATTGGGTGGTGGTCTAATCTAATCTGTTAAGTGCTGTATGTTGTAGGAGACTGTTAATAATCATACACTTCTTCTAATAATATAATAACTTGCAGGTGATGATAATTTACCATTTCCTTTCATCAATCTGCAATAAGAACATAACATGTTGGAATTTGTTTGAATCAAGACTGAACCTGCTTCTTCTTGTGACATTTCTTATGGCTCCACTGCACCACCATGTGGCCGGTCCATGGGCCTCTTTAGGTGTGGGTGACTCCAAAAAACCAATGAACCCCCAACTCTGGCAGCATCACTGCCACACTTTGCCCATTAAGCAATAAACACTGATTTTTACCCTCTGAAAGTGTATGTCATGATTGATTGCCTCCATTTGTTTTGGGCGGCGGGGAGCTGCCATGAAGAGTATGCCAAGTGGGTGATTTACGACTGTGGCTTCCTGTGTTTGACTACCGCTTCCACACAGACCCACCTCACAGAAATCCAAATCTACCTGCTGGCTAAACCTGGAATATTTCTCTAACATAAACGTAGCATTTATCTGACATTTCCAGATTTCCAAGTGCGATAAAAGTATCTTGGTTACTCAGACAGGAGGCCCTCAGTTTTTCATTTGCACATACAGGAGGATTTTCTGAGATTCTGTCTGTTTTGTACAAAGTGAAGGCAGTAAAAGTACATATTATAACTTGTCAAGTTGACTGAATTCCACAGTGAAAAACAGCATTTTATGCAATTCTAACCATCTTTGTAGTCACAGGTGTCACGTAAACTGAATGCTTTCTAAAACAATTGACATCACAACCAAATTTAAGACAGTTTTGAAGAGTCAATGGATAATATTTACATTTTTACTTTAAATTAATCCACATGTAGCATTTTTATTTATACAGTATAGTCTTTAAATATTAAAGATATACAGTGCTTAACCAATGGATTAGACCACATGTTCTATTTGTCTCAAACTCTATCCAACATCATGAAATGCTTTAATCTGAACCCCTTTGTATTCATTGAGTTATTGATGTTTTCCCATTTTGAACATGAGTGAGGAATTTTAAACTGAATTCACGTTTTTATACCCTAATTTAAGCCAACACAACGGGAGTTGTCTGAGAAGTCGGAAAATGAATCGAATGTAACATTCAACCACTAAAACTGTTCATTTAGTGTAGCTTACATTGGGTGGTGGTCTAATAAATGTGTAAAGCACTGTGCATAAAAGTGAATTCCAGAAAACATTATATTGAAATAAAAAAAAAAAACTTCTTTATTGATCACAAACAATTAAATTGTACATTTTGGTTAAAAAATAGATCAAAAATTTAACAAATCTAAAAAAAAAAGAACAAAAAAACAAGAAAAACAAAATAATAAATAAAATGAATAAAAGTGATCAAACATAACTTTATATATTTCACTTGTTAAGCATAAAAAATAATATTTTGTATAAAATGAGGATGGAAGTAAGTAAGTGATTGGCAAACCAGACTGAAATTAACAAAACTTAAATAATCAAGAAAATACAGAAAAATTAACAAAGCATGACTACACCAAGTAAGGGAAATCCATATCTTCTAAAATAAAATTTGACATACAGTAACAATCAAGAAATGAGAAGTTCAGTTGTTTTGAACAGAAATGAAAAGAAATTTTCACTAGATGAACCAACAACCCCCGAAACAACCACAAAAATCACTTTAAAGTGTCAGAAACATAGATAAAAAAACAATAAGATGCAACTGAAGCGGTTTTGTTCATTTTGGTTTAATCTAATGTAAAAGAAAAAATGAACAAATTAAGCAATAAATCAACACAATTAACAAAAATGAACAAAATAATTAAGAAAATACCAAAACAACAGGACACAAATAAAAACGGATCCACAAGTTCACGTAAAAAAAAAAATCAAAAAAGGAAAAAAAAGAGCAAAATAATCAAAACACAATCCACAGGTTGATCATAATAACCCATAATATTCCATAAAATGAACAAAAATTGGAAAAAAATTTTTTCCATCATATTAACAAATCAACATTTACCTGCAGATAAGTCCGAGTACAAACTACTCACATGTGGATTTAAAGCTTTAGCTCACACGTCTGTGTCGACTAAGACTCAACAAATTCAAATTTGAAGGAGCCGTGTACGGCCGGCGCTCAGCTCAGCGCGTGGCTGTCACATCTCAGTCAGTTCACAAACCTTTTCGATGAGTTCATAGCTCTCCTCCAGCTTCAGGGCTCTGTTCTGCAGCGAGGTGCAGGCTCGGTGGTGGATCTCCTGCCACTGCTGATAGGACGACTCGCTGATGTCTGCCACCGCGAAGCACAGGGTACGCAAACCTGGAGAAGCAAGCACAGCGTCATAACACCTCAAGGAGACACCATTTTCTGTTTCTACACAACTTAAGACCCGTTCTGAGGAGGCTGCTAAGGGTGCAGGGGGGAAAAAAAAGTTAATTTATCTTTATTGTGCTACAGTACATGCTTCGTTCATAGTTCTTCACTTTATTTCTTATTTTGCTCATTTCTCTTCATTGCCTTGATTATTTTTGCTAATTTAGCTCGTTTTCTTGATTATTTGCCAATTCTTTGGCCTCTTGACTGTTATCTTGTTAACTTTTTTCATTATTTACTGTATTATTTTATGTATTATTGTTAATTTTATTACATTACTTCTTGTTCTGTCATTGTTGTCTGGATTTCAGAGTTGCTATAAATTCGGTGCTTTAAAATCTTGACCGCTCCAAGGTTTGTATATTGCAAGATTTATTGCTTGTTTTGGTCACTTTTGTTTGTTTACTTGATTATTCCGACCTTTTTCACTCCTTTTGATACTTACTTTATCGATTTATGTAGAATGTTGTTTCTCTTTTTGTTCATTTTTGTTTACTTGACTACTTTGATCTTTTTGCTCCGTTTGTTGTTTACTTTATTTTTTTCATGTTTGATTAATCTTTGTCTGGTTGATTGTGTATCTTTTTCACTCCCTTATTCTATTGATTTTTGCTCAGTATTGTTGGTTGTTAATTTTTGAATGTTTAGTTGATTATTTAGATTTTTTTTTGCTGTCTTTGATACTTCTAATATTGATTTTCTTCAGTGTTGTTGCTTGCTGGTTAATTTTTCTCAGTTTACTTGATCATTATTGCTCCTTTTGTTGCTTATTTTATTGATTTTTGTTCAATTTTGTTGGTTGTTTGTTCATTTTAAACGTTTTTATTTCAATTTGCTCATTTACTGCTTATGTAGTTGACTTACCTGTATAGTATGTTATATTTTTGGTTATTTTATTCATCTTTATAAATTGAATGATTACACTGGTCTACATCAAATATGATGCGTAAGCTTTTTCTGCTGATTTAAGACAATTTTGATGTACTTAATGCAAAAGTCACACTGGTTTCGCTCAATCAGGTCAAACTTTTTCATTTTCACTCTGGGACCAGACTGGAGTTGTTCAAGTCAGAACGAAGAGATGTGACTGGAACAACTGGTTTTAAGATAAGATAAGATGAGATAAGACTTTATTTATCCCACACTGGGGAAATTCCTTTGTAATATATCCTGGTAACATGGAATGCAGAGCCTTGAAAGGTACATGTAAGGGAGCAATCTTGGATGAAGCCCTAACCCTCACCTCATCTTAGACACCCCACAAAAAATAGTTTTTTGTAACCCAGGGTTACTTTTGTTCACTTTTGGCCATTTTGTTGCTTATTCTGTGACTTTTGTTTGATTATTTTGTTAACTTTTGCTCATCCTGTTGCTTATTTTGTTGATTCTGTCATGTTTTGTGCGTTATGTTGCTCATTTTGTTAATTTATATGATTTTATTGTTGGTTTGTTTTTTTTTTTAGTTTTATTTATTTATTTAGCTTTGTTCATTTCAACCATTTTGGCCAATCATTGTCCTATGTAGCACAGTGCAATCTTGATGTGAATTTCATCATTAAATGTGTTTCCAATTCACCTCAGGATAAACCTGTTCAAGAACTAAAATAGACTTTGTGTCAGAAATAATCTGTAAGGAATATCTAAAATAGCTCATAATAGTCTGTCCTTTCATTGCTCAGAAGAGCTAGAGGATACTCTTTTATTTGTCAACCAATTGTAAATTACTGTGACTGAACATCACAATCTGTTTCTGCTATATTTAGATACATCAACTATTCCCAGTGACATCATTTTGCTGGAGTGTCACTAGGGGGCAGTATGAACACAGAACAAACACAAGAGTCTGATGCGGCTTCTTTCAGGTCCACTGCTTTATGTTCAAGCCTCTTACACAGTCGCATTCAAGAGTCCGACGTTTACTCTGAATGAATCTCTTTGAATATAACTCCCCTGTAACTTCTGGAGATACCTATATTTTTTTGTGATACAATCCTGCTAAATCCAAAGACAAATATAAACATATACTGTAAGAGAATAGTTCAGCGAGACACAACATGCATACCTGCTTCTGTTTTCCTGTGGAATAATCTGCACACTAATACAGAATGAAGGTATGTTTGGCTAATACCCAAACCGTTTTCTGTCTTAACCCTTTCATGCATGAATTATTAAACAACTGGGGATATGATATGACATTTCCAGCATTGAGGTACGTCCAAAGAGGCTTTAAAATAATGTTACTTATTTTAGAGTGAGGTAGTGGTTGGAAACGGTTAAATTATGTCCATGTCAGTATAGTGAAATACAATCATAATTATGCTTTAGTTACCATTTGATAATGTATAAAAACAAAATTATGACTCAACCATGCATTTTGCACAGTTTTTTATACCAGGGCCAAATAGTGCTTCCTTTTGCAAATACTGTGGCTTTAATTTGTGTGAATAGTCATACAAAATGCAGGAACTCAGTGACCAGTGAAACAGAGAAAAATCAAGTGAAAGTTTTGGTTTTTGATGTACATTTTCTTGAGTGTTTGGTTTATTTTGCTTTTTGCATCTAATTTGGTTTATTTAATTGGTTAATTTTTCTTTGTTTTTGTTCCCTTCTTTGCAACTTCTTGATTGCTTTGCTCATTTTGTTAACTTTTGTTCTTATTTTATTTATTGTTGTTAATTTTTTTCTTTTTATATCTAATTTAGTTCATTTTCTTGATTGGTTCATTTCTTCTGATTTTCCTTTATTTTTGATGGTTTTGTTCATTTTTCTTCTGATTTTCCTTCATTTTTGATGGTTTTGTTCATTTTTCTTCTGATTTTCCTTCATTTTTGATGGTTTTGTTCATTTTTCTTCTGACTTCTTACACTGCTTCATTTTTGTGATTATTTGTTCATTTGACATCAAAATACTCTCTTACTTATTGCATTTTACTTTTCTTTTTGCCTTAATTTTGTAATTACTAAAAATTTAATGCCACCTCATTACTGTCAGTTTGTCTTTGTAAGGCAGCATGCATCAAAGGGTTAATGTGATGCTGAACATTAAAATGTGGTTTGAGTTATAAAACAAATTGTGTGACTGAGTGGTGTGTTCCATTTATCTCAGAATTCTGAGGTCAGAAATGCAATATAAACTCTGAGCTCCTTACGGTCCAGCTGTGAAATCGGGAAAAACATGGATGCATGCTGGAAAGTCGGCTAATTCAGAGTATAGAAAACTTCTATACAAGTGTACATTCTACATGAAAATAACTGTACATGGTAGTTTTGACAGCTTAGTAACATGCAATACACATAAATTGAATAGTACCATGTGCATAACATAATAATATCACAACTATTACAGGAATTAGCGGTGTTCATTCAGTGGCTGCAAGTAAAGTCAGGGATGGTGGGGTTGCTCTGACTTTACAAGTCGGAATTCCCATTTCTGAGTGCAACTGGAATGCAGCATAAGACCCATGAAACTCCACAAATACATAAAAATCAGCATTTTAAGGGTGAAAACTTTGTGTTAAAACCTTTTTAATCCTTCCACCTCCATAACGACAAGACGATGGACTTGCTGAATGCCTCTATGTTGCAAAAATTGTAGAAAAAACCCCTCGTCTAATCAGAATGAAACAGGCCACCTGTGATGCCGTCAGACTCTGCTGAACCTAACATAGGGACACTGATTCAACCTTGATCAGTTGATTTGTTTTGTTGGTTTGAATCTGAAATTTAATATGAAACACTACAACACAAGCTGCAGAATCACACTGTGAGTCAGGGAAATTTGGTCGGTTTAAGGGCACTTCAGGGTTTTATTACTGTATGGGGAAAGAAAAAAGAAAAACTTTATGGACTTCTCTTATTTGATTTCCAACCTGGAAATTAGTTATTGCACAATTACAAGCCATAAAACCAAAGCCTTAAGTAATCAAAGTTTATTTTTATAATTAATCAGTAAATCCTTGTTTAATTTTATACTTTGTTGTCGGCTCATTGGTTTCTGTTATTATCTTCACTATTTTGTACTACATTGTGTTGTTGTAAACACATTTTGTAAATAAAAAAAGGAGAAAAAGGAAAACACTTCCTCATCATAAAACCAATAGAATTCACTGTTCATCACTTTATGGCATGTAGTTAACTTATATAAAACCATCCATTTCCCAGTTATCCCATTTTGTTCATTTATTAAAATTTATTTACCTGATTGTTTTATTCATTTTACTTGTATTTCTTGAGTATTTCTGAACTTTTCTTCATGTTACGTGTTGTTTTATTCATTATCTTGACCAATTAGTTCACAATTTTGTTCATTTTGTTGGTATACTCCTTATTTTCAGTTACAACAATTTATGCTGTTCTGACTTAATGCCTTGTTATTTGCCTGCATTTTAGAATTGCTGTACACTTGGAGCTTTATTTTCTCCGTGTCTCTAGAAATCACAGAAACAAAGTTATTGGAAGTGTCCTTAAAGATGTTTTTCCGTGACGTAGACGAGGACCGTTTCTCTACTCACCCTCTGTGGCGAACTGCTCCAGGTGCTTCAATGTGATCTCCTTGTACCGAGAACTGTCGGCCAGACGATCATAAATCACTGTGTCCTAAAGAGAAACAAGCAGGGTAACAACACGTGGAAAGAATGGAAAAGAGCCTCCTGGATATGGAAGTCGGGTGCCTACAGTTTCTCATTAAGTTAAATGCTTTTAAAATCTCTTTGGGACCATTTTAACCAAATTCAAGACTATTATTTGAACAGTTCGTCCATAAAATGTCAATTGTTTCTATAAATTAATCCAGAAAAGTTTTTGTATGTTTTACAAGTTGAAAGTAATAGATAACAGCAATCAAAATGATTCAAAATGAACAAAATAAGCATTAAATTAGCAAAATTTTAAAAATATACAGTACAGTGCTTTAAAATGTATTAGATGACCACCCAGTGTGAGGTATTAGTAATTTTATATGTTCTATAATGGCTAACCCACCAGCATGCACAAGCTCTTTAATCTAAAATCAGATATTTAATGCTAAAATATAATTATTGCTGTTATCTGTAAATTTTCCATCTGCTGTTTTATGATAAAGCAGAAAATAATAAAGAATGTTACTATTTTTTTTGGATTCAGAAGCCAAATTAGTTATTTACAGTACATGCATTCTGGAACAGAATAATTAGTTTTATTGGTTGAATGTTATGCTTGATTCATTTCTGACTTCTCAGAGAAGTCCAGTGTCTAAGTTTGGCAATAAAAATGTGAATTCAGTTTGAAATACTCCCGTTCAAAATGGGAAAACATGGAGAAGACAGTGCAAAAGGAGTCTGCATTAAAGCACTTCACAAGGCTTTGAGAAAAATAGGTCAGTCTAATAAATTTGTTAAGCTGTGTATGTTGAATGTTACCTGTGAATGCATTACAGGTGGAAGCCCAAGACAAATTTACTACATTTAAAGCTTCAACCTTCAGCTGCAGCTTTAAATCTGATAAATGTGGACAGTAGATCAAATATCTGTGACAATTAAAACCTAGTAAGTTCAAATTCAAGACTTTTAACACCTTATTTTTGTAAAACTGTTTGAAGAGACCCTGATTTTAGTTTTGTAACCTGCGATACTGTTGCTGCACTGATCAAATTCCCTGACTACAAACAGAAGTGATAAGGTACAGACAGCACTCAGCCCTGTGTGGTGATGATGGCGACGGCCTGCCATTCGTTGCCATGGAGACAGACAGACACTCACAGCTCCTTTGCAGTAGAGGCGAATCTTTCCAGATGGGGTGCGCATGATGACTGACATCCTCTTCCTCGCGCTGTGAGAGCAAAGACAACGCAGAGTGAGTTGGAATAGGAGAGAAAACAAGTGCTAAACCACATTAAAGGTGTTGGAGCTGCTCCAGCACATTACCACATGTTGTCTGAGACGGCATATGTAAAGTGACAAGAAATTTCACCCAAGTCGTGTAATTTATCACACAACTCACAGGAAGACAATGAACTTTGATATATTCTGATTCTTTTGAGGATTATATAGGAAACAGACCCTTTTATGTGCGCATTACCAATCCAAAGTACAGACACACTGTCTCCTTGAGTGTTTTTTGTTGTTTTGCATTGTTCTATTGTTTTGTTTTGTTCCTTCTGCAGATATTTTGCTCATTTTCATAAGTATTTTTACTTTGCCTACAAATGTTGTCAGCTTTTGAACTGATACTTTGTCAAAGCTAAACAGTGGAAAACAACAGAGCACCAAAATGTGTTAAAAAAATGGAAAAAAAAAAAAAAATCAAACAAATTAACAAAATGAACAAATTAAGCAACAAAATGAACAAAAACAAAGAAAATAATCACAATGAAATAATAAGTGACCAAAATGAGCAAAAAATGAGCAAACAAAATAATGAACAAAGATGAACAAAACAACCCAAAAAGTAACAAAAATACAAAAAGAAATAACAAAAGGAGTGAAAATGATCAAAATGAACGACAAATCGTGCAATAAGAAAATCTTGAATATGTCATTGAGCATTTTTTCTTGCTATTTGACAGTAAATAGTGTTTAACAATGTGTATTTTTACATTTTCCTGGTTTATTTGTTTACTTTATTGATGACAATTAATGTGCACTTCACACTTTTTTCACCTGCTGATAAATAACCTGCTTAAACATAATTTATTTGTCAATAATAAATTCCGTGTTAGCTTTTAATGTCACTTTTTTACTCTTACTCAAGTACTTGTTTATGAGTACTCCTACTTGAGTCATTAAAATTCTAAGGTAACAATATTTTTACCAGAGTACTGTTTTTGTTTACTCTGCCCACCTCTGCCGAGGCATGAATACAGCACTTTTAAACAAAAAATGCAAAGCAAAAATGTATCTACAATCAATACACAGCATTACCTTGTAAACTCCAGCACGTGAAGCAGCTCGTACTTCTCCTCCGTTCCAAGCTGAAACCAAATGAAACTCATAAGTCGACAAGAGAAACACATCGCTCCTTTTCTGAGACAGCTTATCTTAAGTAGCTCGAGCCACCCCTGCAGCCCTGCTCCAATCAGGCCTAATTGCACTTTAAATGTATTTTTCAGTCGTCTGCCCTGAGCCGATGGCGAGAGAATAACAAGGAAAAATTCAATTATCTTCCTTAATTGTAGAGACAGCTAGATACAAGGCAGAACGATTAGAGATGCCGAGACCCTAATAAAGGTTAGGAAATTGGACAAACATCTTGGAGACGAGGTGTTCTCCAAAGGAAAAAAAAAAAAAAATGGAAATGGTCCTGGCCTTTCTGCCTCTGCTTCTTGGAGTGCAATCATCAGGTTAGCCAATTACGGTAAGAGAATAACAGGGTGGCTGACCTAAGCCTTGGAGAGGAGAGAAAAAGGATCACAGGAGCTATGCTGGGAGCCATTTGTATTACTGCACCATGTCAGTACAAACGACTGGGTTCTCTTAGACTTTATGCATATTAGTTTTCTCTAGAAGTCTGTTTTGAAACATCAGCGTAAACAACAAACCGAACAAAAATGACCGAACTAAAAGCAAATAACCGAATATTTCACACAGTTGTCAAAAACCGAACAAAGCAAACCTCAAAATAAACAATAAGGACCAAAACAATCCAAAAATGAACAAAGAATTAACCACAAATACCATAAAATGATCAAGAGTTGTGGAGAATAATCAACAAAATCAACAAAAATCATCAAAATAACACAAAACTTAACAAAAATGTAACAAAACAGCCATAGAATTATCAAAAAACCAGTGGAAAATAATGAACAAAATGAATAATATGTACCAAAATAAAAATTTTAAAAATAAACCCAAAATTCCACAAAATGATCAAGACTAGCTGGAAATAAACAAAATGAAGAAAAATGACCAAAATAAAAGATAATTACGGCAGAATATTTTACATAATTTTTAAAAATTGGACCAAAATAATTGACAAATTGAACAATAAGGACCAAAATAATCCAAAAATAAACTAAAACTGAACCCAACATGATCAAGACCTGAGGGAGATAATGAAATAAAATGATCAAAAATGACCAAAATAACAGACAATTATAACAGAATAGTTCATATAATTATCAAAAATGGAGCAACATATTCAACCAAATGGACAATAAGGGCCAAAATAATCCAAAAATTGATCAACACCTTTGGAAACTAATCAACAAAATGAAGAAAATAATCCAAAAAAAATGAATACAATTCTGAACAAATATTGATACTGCATTTGATAAGCTCAAATAAACACAAATAACAAAACAAATTACAGAATATTCCCCAGAATTATCAAAAACTGAAAAAAAGAATCATCAAAATCAACAATAAGTACCATAATAACCCCAAAATTAAAAAAAAAAAAATCCACATAAAACAATAAAACCTGAACAAAATAATCAACAAAATGAACAAAATAATCAAAAGTTGACAAAAAAACTAAGCAAAACATTGAGCAAATCTTTATTTCCCATTAGATACAGTAAGTTTTAATCCAAAGAAAATGTCAAACATTAGGCGCAGTCACAGTTTTAACATTGAGACATGTTGCAATGAAGACCTGACAAATTTACATTTAAGACTTTATAACAATTTTTAAGGCTTTGTCTTTACAAAATTAAGTCAAAGCGAGGTTTTTTAAAGGACCGGTACACACTCTATTACTGCAAAATTAGAACAGAAGTTCAATACCAAAAAGTATGACGCCACTGTTTCTTTAGCTCACCATTTCAACGATGACACTGTCTGGGGTTCGACCAGAAAAGACAAATCCCAGGTTTCGTGCTGCTCTCACCAGAGCTCCTTCATCTGCAGAACAAAACAAAATGCACACAGACTCTATTCAGACAAGGGTGATTCAGTATACAACACCAATTCCAAAATAAATCGCACAGGTGGAAAAAAGCTAACTTAAAACTAGTGGAGCCCATTAATATATACCATATTATAGACATGAGTTAAGACTAGATTTAGAATTTGTGACATCTCATTTCTTTTATGTCTTGAGTCAGTCATGATGAATTTCAGAGAAAACGAGGACTCAAATGTGCAGGAACTACAAAATTCAGGTTGGTGTGCTTCACTTCCCTTGGTGTGTTCACCCAAAATGAACAAGACAAGTCATATACCAACACAATGGAGCAAAGAGCGAACAAAATAATCAATTCAATAGACACAGTAAGCTGCAAAAAAAGGAAAAATGAGCAAATGATCAAAATCATACAAAAAATTAACAGTATATGAAGGAAAATGAACAAAATCTAACAAGAATTAAGATAATCAATTAATAAAACATACAAGTAATTTTCTGTTTTACGGCTTACATAGTTGCAGTTTGGACGTCTAATGCAATATACAGTGATTCCTGTTTGTAACACGCTCCAAAAAATATCCGCCAGGGTCAATTTTATGCCTAAAAGTGAAGTTAAAATAATTAAAGAACAATGTAACTTGAAAGAGCCCATACAAAAGGAGCATCCGAGACTCGGTTTAGTCCTTGAATTGAATTACGTATGTGACACAGATGATAGAACACACTTGTATCTAGTCCACAAATCTGGTTCATCTGGACACATATTCACAATGAGGGCAGCCTCTGAAAACATTGGACCAGGTATCATAGGCTACAGCTTGCATAAGGATGCTGCAGGGCGACAAAAGGCTCTCTGCTTGTTTTTTTTTTCTTTTCAGTTCACTTATCCTGCTTTCTATGCGCTACTGTTCCCCCACCCTGTGTCAAACCCATAGCTCCATGAGGCCTATTTGAGCTAATCAGGTTCTCTCACATACAAAATGCAAATGATCACATGAAAATGTCTGTGAAGATTCTCAGTCATCCAGGTCATAGTATCCAAGGCGTGTGGTTTTTCTTTCATCGACTGGACTAGAAATTTGGT
>JAQQAE010002867.1:0-21378 GCA_029823295.1 Pseudamia nigra | reverse complement strand
TTCACCACATCCATAAACCTCCTCTTTGGTCTTCCTCTAGACCTTCTGCCTGGCAGTTCCAACCTCAGCATCCTACTGCCAGTGTGTGGTTTGTTTTCCCAGATTTCACATGTATTAATATCGCTGTATCTATTTCCACTGCTCTGTATGGGATGGCTGTTGATGTGAAGCACAGAATTTTGATCAGGCCTGCTGATACTGTATTCCAGTATTCAGAACGCGATGCTCCTTGGCGTATACACATGACCTTTAGATTCTCAGGTGAACGTGCTGACATGACGACTGACAAACACCGTAACAAGTACCCCCGTTGCTTCACCGCGTAACACAGACCAGCGGAATAACTGGCAAGCATATGGTAAAATTTCAATTGTATTTTTCACATGGTGCTTTCAAAAGAATAACTGTAATCATCTGGTCGCTGTCTGCACCAACATCCTTTTACATGTCTGCTGTTTGACTTTGCACAGATTGAAAATGTGCATCTCCAAAGTCAATAAGTGAAAGAGATACAGAGTGTATCCCTTGTAGTGGCGACTGACTGCAAAGATGAGTCTGGAACAATCGATCCATGACACGCATGGTTTCATCAGCTTATCCTGGACTTTAGTAAAGGTAATTAAAAGTAGTATGGTCATTTAATGGAAAGAGAAAATACAGTGTATCTAGCACATAAGACACACCATGTTGACTGTCAATGAAAATTAAAATTCATACAGTTATTGGCCACTTTATTAACTACCCTTAGCGCAAATATCTAATAATTAAGTTACATATCAGTCATTCATGTCCTGATGAAGTTTAAACCGGGCATGAGAATGAGGAAGTCAGGTGATTTACATGAGTTTGAACGTGACATAGTTGTTGGTCTGAGTATTTCACAAACTGCTGATCTACTGGGATTTTCATGCACAACCATCTCTAGGGTTTGCAGAGAAGAGTCTGAAAAAGAGAAAATATCCAGTGAGCACCGGTTCTCCGGGTGAAATGACCTTGTTGATGCCAGAGGACCATGTCCATCCCTTTATGACCACAGTGGACCATCTAATGATAGACAGGAGGTCCAACCAGTACTAGACAGGTGGTCTTAATAAATTGGCCCGTTCTCACACAGAAACTAGTTTATTTGATCGCTAGCAATTGCAGGATATCAGCCCAAATCTTAAATATTTTTCTGTCTTTACTAATAGTGCCAGCTATCCTAAAAGTCGACAGGCTAGAGATCTTTAAAATCAGGGCAAGTTTCACATAAATTGGTTCAGACATTTCAACATGGATGACAACATTGAAATGTGAACATGGAACTGCTATCTGGAAAAATCCAAACCCTCAGCACTGCCTGAAACAAGCCATTTGGTTTTCTGTGTGTTTGTGGCGTACCTGTGTCAACTGATCACTGATCAACACTAACCCTCCACAATGACCAGAACCACCGAAATCACCCTGATACTCTGACAGGACATCTGCATAATGGTATTCATGGCACAGACAGACATGGGCAACAGCAGCTCATTTGCATTTAAAGTGATAGATGCAGAAACAGCTCATTTCTTGGATGACAATCTCAGTTTACACAGATACGTGTTGGACATTGGTTTCAACTAAACGTCTCCTCTGCAGCAGAGGTAGCTTTAGGTCTTCATTTCCTGGGTCAGTCCTCATCGAAGACAGTTACATCACAGTGTTTGATGGTTTTGTCGACTACACATGCGACGTTGTGGAGGTTTTCGCATTGACTGTTCATTTCTTAAAGTAATGATGCACTGTTTATTCTCTTAACTGTTTCTTGCCATATGAATTTGTATAGTAGTTTTTGCATCACAAACATAGCTGCGTGGCTCGAGGATTGGCCTATGGTGTCAGGTCACCCCAGGTGCCACGCCTGATTATGAATACCAATTAATATATATATTATATGATATAACGCATCATAATAACTCATGCCTCAATGCACAGCAGTAAAATTGGTCTTTGTTGATGAAGAAATAATGGAAGCTAATGTGGCTAATTACACAAGCTAAAAATGCTAAAGGTGATGGATGCTATGATGGTTTTGTTGTAAATAAATGAACGGACCAGTGTCACCATTCATGGACATGTTTTAGCAGGAAATCTCCGCATTCAGTGCGACATCACCAACTCACTCATACAGCCCCCACAATTTTCTTCAGGACTTTTATACTTTGTGTTGAGGACGTTGTTGTGTTACTTAACCGGCTAAGAAAATGCCATATTTTTTCTGGGCCAGTCTGTAAATTTAAGGAAATAGAGAGCATATATTCTGATACATGTTTTTTTAATAGCTTCAATGCTAATTAAATTAATTGACTCACTTTCAAACCAAAGAATAAACTACAATTGATTTTTATAGTAAAAAGGGAAATTCTATTAATTTTTTAAATAAACAGACAAATATGACTTTTTTCAACTTTCAGTCGTTTGAATTAGATTGTCCTTTTCAGATTAGAAATATGAAAATATAAAGCAGTAGAAACCAAACGTGTCAAGTCCATAATAAAGGTATTTCTTTTATCTAATCTGTGCCCCAGCCTGGCCACCCCATGGAAGATTTTCTGGACTCGCCCCTGCTATTGACTCTTTATCCACCGTTCCTCCATACAAGGCAGTGTTCAATGACTCGGGCTGTTCAGTGAGGCTGATGCAGAAGTAACTTTAAAAGAAGATAAGATAAGATAAGATAAGATAAGATAAGATAAGATAAGATAAGATAAGATAAGATAAGATAAGACTTTATTTAATCCACACTGGGGAAATTCCTTTGTAACAGTAGCATACAGTGTTGATACAGAGAATAAATACAGTATAATATAAATAATAGAGCATGCATGTAAGTGCAAGTAAATTAAGATAAAAATTATAATTATACCCCATTTACACATAGAGAGAATAAGAAATAAGGGGCATCAAAGGAGACAAAGTATTGCACTCAGACTGGATTATGTACAAATTGCATGGGATAAATTTAACCAATGGGATTATTTACACAATGTAATGGTTAAAGTGCAGAGAATAATAGTCTTATATTTAAAATTTGAAATTGCTCAGCACAACTGAGGAGAAGTGGAGTGTCGTATGACTATGAATAAGTGTGTGGGTGTTTTTATGAGTGTGGAGTGCATACTGTCCATATGAGTCACTGTGAGGGATTGTACAGTCTGACGGCTGTGGGGAGGAATGACCTGCGGTAACGCTCCTTCCTGAACGATGGGTGTGACAGTCTACAGCTGAAGGAGCTGCTCAGGTCCTCCACAGTGTGGTGCAGCGGGTGGGAGGTGTTGTCCATGATGGATGTCAGCTTGGCTAACATCCTTCTGTCCGCCACCTCCTCGATGGAGTCCACTGAGCAGCCCAGGTCAGAGCTGGCTCTCTTAACCAGTTTATTCAGCCTTTTCCGGTCCCTGTCCGTGCTGCCCTCCACCCAGCACACGATGGCATAAAACACTGTGGAGGCCATCACAGTGTCATAAAAGGTCCAAAGCAGTGCTCTGCTCAAGTTAAAGGACCTCAATCTCCTCAGTTGGTGGAGGCGACTCTGGCCCTTTTTGTGGAGGGTATCCATGTCGTGTGACCAGTCCAGTTTGTTGTTGAGCTGAACACCCAGGTATTTAAATGAGGTAAGTTGTAATATTGTCGAATGGCTGCTGGGGAACTGTTCATCTGGCTCTAAGAAGCCTTTTTCACATAGAGACATATTGGACTTCTACCTAAAAATACTAAGCAAATAAATTTTTATCATTATGGTCTCAGATGTTTTATGTGGACCCTCTAATAAGTAATGTGGTGATCCATCTTTAACTTTTTGCTCCTTTACAGAGATATTACTACAAATAATCCAACAAATCACCACCGTGCTGGGTTTGATTGAAATGTCGCTATAGTAAGTCAACTCACCAGTGAAATGGGACCGATTCAGAACTTCGTATCTTCTATTCATTTAATATGGGCATAGTTTTACCTGAGATACACTCGACTGAAGCTGTGGGTAAGTGTTTACACTAACAACACTGTGATATAACTGTTTGACACTGCGTGGTGAAGTTTTACCACATCAGTAAGCTGGCGGCTAATATTAGCTTTCCAATGAGTCCCCTGGCATGAACGCTCAGCTAGCCCCACTGCCGTTTGTCCAAATATGGTTACATTCTATTTTTGGCTCCAAAATGGCAGCCAGGAAGTAACGACCCTCAAAACAGGCCTCAAAACAGGCCTTCAGAAACTAATGGGTGATGTCATGGTCACTTTATCACTAATATATACAGACTATGGTACAAGACAAATGATGGTCTAGGGCACAATGAAGTGCATGGTCATTTTACAGCAATGTAGTTTCAATCTTTGGTACCGTAGGTTAGAGTTGCACCCATCATTGCTCCAAATAGTTTGTAGTTCTTTCAGGATGAAACAAGCGGTGAATGCTCTTCCTGAAATGAGTTTGTATCCCACTACCCCAGCTTCAGAGGCCGGGCTGTGTGTCGCTGCTCCGGTACCGCCGGGTGGGGCTGTTCTGCCGGGGCTGCTGACGGACTTTGATCCAAAATTCAATCCAACATTCGATCCAAAATTCGACATTGCACCCCAAATCAGTGAAATAGAACTGCGGATTGCAACCAACAACTTTGCATGAAGTGATGAGTGAAACTGGGCTAAAGCGAAGATGACACACCACTCACTGGATTGTTCTTTCACAGTTTGGATGTCTTCAGTATTAATGGACAAGGTGGAAAATAATGCAACTAAAGACAAAACGCGTAGGGAGTAGGTGTGTTCTCCCTTTTTTTGATGGGTAGTGCACTTGTGCGGGTGATGCAAGTCACTGGTTAATTAATCCAAACCACGACCTGATCCTAGTAAACACCTGCACATTTCACCTGCAGCTTCTTATTTCCTTTTTCCCAGCACTCCCCTCTCCTCTCCTTTCCTGTTCTCTCACTTGTCTCCTCAGATACGTGACTCACATTAGTGTCTTTATCCCATAAGAGGTACTTGAGTCATAATAAGGTTGTTAAGGAGAGGTCCGCGCCACCACTTCTTTGTGCGAGGCCTTTTTGCTACCTTCAGCCTTTCAGCGTGGCAGGAGCGTGCAACGGATCTTAACGACAGCCAGGTTATTGTTTCCACACTCGTTGCCCTTTTCCTCGGCAGATAAATGACAACATTAGCATAAACGGCCCTTTCTGGAGAGGCAGTCATTTAGCATAGCGGCGGGCAGCGAGATGACAGCAGACACACAGGAGGAGTGAACGAGCGAGACGGCCTTTTCTTCGCTCATTCATTTCGGCCTGTAGGACATGAGAAAGTTCTCTGAGATGCTATTATTAAAGCAGCCATTAACACCGGTGCGCCACCAGACTGCTTTGTGCTCACACTCCACGGCTTCAAATGAACTCGTCTGTGGAGCTTTAATGGGTTTTTCATGGACAGATCAGCGATATTTTCGGCATCGTTGCACAAGATAATGCCAGAGAAAAAATATGAAACTATTTTGTGTTAGCTTGACATCTATGATCAGAGGCAGAGATTTTGTTTGCGAATTTTCCTCCGGGATCAAAATAGTATCAATCTATCTAAGGAGCCGTGTGGGAATTTTGAGTCGAACACTTCATTTTTATGCATCAGTTTGTGTGTTTTTTGCATATTTTTAGGGAAAAAAGAATAAAATGATCAAGAAAATGAGGAGAATACTTCAAAAAAGGGGGCAAAAATGAACAAAAAGGGTCAAATCCCTAACATGACCAGAATGAGGAAAACAAATGGATTCAAACGCATACTGGACACTGGCATAAATTTAAAAAAGGAACAAAATTAACAAAATAATCAAGAAAATTTGCTAAATAAACAACAAAAAATAAATTATTTTATTTTACTGTTGGCCAATTAGGAACATTTTTTATATTTTACTCTTTATATGTGACACCGATAACAGAATGTATAAGAAAAATGACATTTTTTAAATCTCAAAAATTTCCAAAATGAACAAAAATGGATAACCCCAATACCAAAAAGCAACTGATGAAAATACTATGTAAATAAAAGCAGAATGCAATTATTTTCAAACCTGATAAACCCATATTTTATTCCCAATAGAAGTTTGATGTCACTAACCATAGACTCTATACATTAGTGACAATGTGACCGTGACGTCACCAGTTAGTTTGTGAAGGGCCATTTTGAGGCCAATTGGGTTGTCACTTCCTGGATGACATCTTGGAGCCAAAAACAGGATGTAACCATATTTGGACGAACAGCAGCAGGATGTTCATGCCACGGGACTCATGGGAAAGCTCATATTTGCTACTAGTTTACTGACATGGTAAAACTTCACCACGCAGTGTCAAACAAAGTCATATTACAGTGTTGTTAGTGCAAACACTTACTCACAGCTGCAGTCAAGTGTGTCTCAGCTAAAACTATGAACATACTGAGTAAATAGTTTGAAACCATAATGACCCATGGTAAAAAATTAATTTGCTTAGTATTTTCAGACAGAAGTCCAATGCATCTCTATGGGAAAAGGCTTCTTGGAGCCAGATGAACGGTTTCTCAATGGCCAAGCAACTTAAACTTACTTCTGATCTGGCCTGGACAGTGTCCACTGGCAGTAACACATCTCAAAGAAATTAAAATAGGTAGCAAAAGGCTGGAAAAGTAAGTGGCACAAATCAAAAACAACTGGAGGAGCATTTGTGATGGAATTTCGTTTGAGCCCCGGAGGCACTTGGTGAGGTCTCAAGGATCGGACTGAGTCAAGTGGTCTTTGTTCCAGAGCAGATGGTGGTGTTTCTGGATGTTAACTTGTACATGTGGATTGCATGGTGAAGTGTGTTCACAGACAGTGATTTGTGAAAGTGTTGCTGAGCCCATGCAGTCATTTCCAGTAGAGATATCATGTCCGTTTTTAATGCAGTGCCGCCTGAGGGCCTCAAGATCACCCGCATCCTGTATTGACCTTCAACCTTCCTCTTGATTTTATAAATCTTTTGATGATATCATTCACTGTAGATGGTTGATCTTCAAGGTCTGACACATATTACATTGAGGAACAGTTTTCTGAAATTGTTCCACAATTTTTAGATTCAGTTTGTCACAGATTGTTGAACATCTGTCTATCTTTATATGAGAGAAAGGCTCTCTCTCTCTAAAAGTCTCCTTTTATCCCCAGTCATGCTACTGACCCGTTACCGGTTAACCTAGTTAGTTGTTTTCATTTGTGGCAATTGCTGGAAAAGTGATTGGCAGATGTTGCCTGTTTCAACTTTTTTGAGCTGTGTTGGTGCCATCAAATTCAAAATGATCTAATATTTTCCATGAAATGGTAAAAGTCACCATGGTAACTATTATGGAATTCAACATCTGACATGCACTGAGAGAGATTCTTGACTTGTCAAGGTGAAGTTTTTCTATGGACATGTGTCGCCATGGTAACTATCATGGAACTTAACACCTGGACGATGCTCTGGGAGAGGATTTTTGTCTCCCTATCAGAACTGATGCGACACAATGCATCCACTGTTACTTATTGCACACACACACACACACACACACACACACTTTCCCCCAACTGTATGAGGTGCCACAGACAGCTGCCTCATCATTTTGGTGCGCTTCAATATGAGTGCACCTTAATGTCAAGTAAAATTCTTTGTACTGTATGTGTATGCATACTTGGCAATTAAAGAACATTCTGCTTCTGATATTTTGTTTATGTTCTATTAGAAATAAAACATGGATTTGTGAGATTTGAAAATCATTGCAGTCTATTTTTTTACATACAGTACCAACTTTGCAAAGCCATTGTAGCATAAGTTTAAGAAGGAAGCAATAGTTAAGATTATTTACCAAATATATACATGAAAATTTTCCTCCGCATTTGACCCATCCCTAGGGAGCAGAAGGGAGCAGAGGGGAGCGGTGGGCAGACACTGTCCAGTGCCTGGAGAGAATTTGGGGATTAACAGCTTTGCTCAAGGGCCCATGGCAGTGATAATGATGAGGGTGGGGACAGATGAGATGGTGGCCTTCACCTTTCCCCCCTCAATCTCCTGCCGGGATTTGAGCCGGTCACCCTCTGGTCGCGGTCTCGCTTCTCTAGCCTCTAGGTCACTACTGCCCCCAAAGCTCAGGCAAGAATATGACCAAAATGAGCAAAATAAACAATACAGAGAGTAAAATTGAGACCAAAAATTCAATATGAAAATATGTTAAAGATGCAAAAGGAAAAAAGTAAGATACAGTCAGAAGAAAATGACCTAAATGATGTAAAATATGCATTAACACAGACAAAAACATGCAACAAGACGTGCGCAATGTCGAAAACATGACAGGACATGAATCCGGTAAGAAATGTTTTAAAAATACAGATGACACAACGACGGCAGTTCCAACGTCCGGGGAAACGCATTTCAGTTAGTGTAGTTGTAACAGTGGCGGCGTCCATAAAAATGGACATTATGGCGAGTCATGATGTATTTTTGTAAATGTGAGTCCTGAGCAGACATAAAATAGATGTGTTTTTGGAATCTCTGCTCCAGACCACTGTAAATGTAGACAGATGAGGAGAGATGTACTGCCTGCAGAGAGTAAATAACACACTACAAATTCCTCAAGGTGAAGAAACTCTGCTGCCAGAACACATCTTTGATTTAATGTTGCTGTCGTACCTGTACTCCGCTGCTTTTTCAGCCTGTGTTCTGATATTGTTCTTTGTGTCCTGAGCCGATAACCTCACCTCACATGCACCTCGCAGAAAAACAAAGATTGAAGTTGTGTAAAGAGCTGCGAGTGTCCCTTTTCTCCGTCTTTGTGTTTGCGTGAGCTGTGAAGTGCCACGTCGCATTCAGCAGCCTTTTAATTATGCACATCCAGCCCGGTTCAGTCCTCAGTGAGGATGGAGAAAACACAGTTTGACACCCGACAGTGTGGGAGATGAGCACAAACACAGATTGGTGTCAGTTATGTAACATCACATTTACATGGCACCATGGAAATTGGCAGCTCATGTCATTTTTTTTAACTGTTTCTTATCACATTTCATCTCCTCATGGGCACTGTATACACTCTGGGGATTCAAGATTTGCACCACAATTCTGAAACATCCCAGCAGTAATCAGTGCAATGAGTGGCTCCTTAACTTTTCCAGCTGCAGGGAGGGCTGCACCATCTGAAACACAAGGGACCATGAAAAATAGTGTCACACAAAGCATGCATTTGAGTCTAAAAAGCTGCATGGAAATTTATAGTACATAAGCCTGTAATGGTGGGTTTTTATGAATGCAGAACCTGAGCAGAGCACTTGAATTTCAGGAAGATATGCACTCACTGGTTACTTTATTAGGTACACCTATCCAACACTGGTTGGACGTCCTGTCCATCATCAGATTGTTACTGTGGTCATAAAGGGATGGACATGGTCAGCAGTAATACCCAAGTAGACTCTGACTTTTAAACAATGCATAGTTAGGACGAAAGGTCCCAAAATGTGCCTCCACCAGCAGAATGAAGAGTTGATACAATGCAGGATGGATCCATGATTTATGTCAATCATTACCATCACATCCAAGTGTCACAGTGTACATCCAGACTCACTAGTCACAGACACATTTGTCCATCCTATTGTCCACTTTTACTGAGTCTATGTGAATTGTAGCCTTAATTTCCTGTTCTTAACTGACAGGAGTGTCACCATGTGTGATCTTCTGCTGCTGTCGTCCATCTGCTTGAAGATTTGACATGTCAAAATCTGACACCAAGAACAAACATTTCATCTTGAAAGGCAAGATATAGTAATAATAGAATAGAGAACAACAGGCTGAATAGGTGTCTCATATGTTAACGTACTATAATGTATGTTAATATAATATAACATAATGTGAGAGCGGAGGCCCCGCTGTCATGGTCTGTGTTCATACTGAAAATCAAGACCTTGTGCTCCGTGGGAGGTTTCTGTCCTCCCTGAGCTCGCCTTAGGACACCGGTGTTAC
Organism: Pseudamia nigra; assembly: GCA_029823295.1. NCBI lineage: Eukaryota > Metazoa > Chordata > Actinopteri > Kurtiformes > Apogonidae > Pseudamia > Pseudamia nigra. Next base: position 11,380 of record JAQQAE010002867.1, on the reverse strand, counting down.
CGTTTGACATGTGTGCCCCAGTCAGTCAAACTCCCCACCTGCCACTGCCCCCGGACCGGGTCGCCGGCAGCTGCGTCCTTGACGCAGGGTTCGGTGTTAAAGGGTTAGCCCTTTAATAAATCAATCAATCAATCTTTATTTGTATAGCGCCAATCATAATCACCGATTATCTCTAGGCGCTTTAACACCGAACACCTTTATTCAAATAACTATAGCATAAAGAATATAATCTAACAAGTTCATCCAACTCACAATCTCACTCCTAATTGCTAAATCCTTGAAGTTCTTCATCCCCTGAACAACTCCGGAGGTAGACGACAAGTCGGGTCGTCCTTCATCCTGACAGGATGGTTTCGTTTGTCACTCAAGTCCATGCCTCGTCGATCCATCTGATGACTTGCAGGAATGTTGCATGGTGCATCCTCCTGGTTGCCGTGAAGCTGTGCTCTACATCCATCATGCACTGCTCCCACATGTGATGCAAAACTGCCTTAAAGCTCCGGTTCACCGAGATGTCAAGTGGCTGGAGTACTTTGGTGAAGCCTCCAGGGGTGATGGCAGGTATGGTTGTTACCGGTAATGTTTACATTTTAAATTGTCAGTGATACAGGTGCGGCAGATGCAGGTGCACAAGCCTAGAGTGTCCTGTCATGGCTGTCAGCGTGAAAACAACGAACACGCGAAATAGTTTGTATATTAGTCACTCCAGTGTATGTGTCGCCCATCTGCGTTTTATCACAAACCTCAAAGCATTCACCCACCATTGTTTGTTGTATTCTCATGTTGGATGTTTAACCTGTCAATGTGCACACTCAAACATTGGTATGTCCTCATTTACAAAAAATTCCTTGGTTTTCTTCCTGCCTACTTACAGGCTTACCTTCATCAAAAATCCTCAGGCAGCTATGCTCTTTGCTCACAGGATCATTTTCTGCTTTCTGTCCCCAGTGTACGGACCAATTTGGGTAAAAAAGTTTGCATTTTGCAGCTCCATTCGCCTCGAATGACTTGCAGTCTGAGTTAAATCTCAAAGAGCTGGTCTCTCTGAAGCATTTTAAGTCAATTTTAAGTGATTGGGAATAAGATAAATCGACCTGCAGGTGTTTTGGATGATTGTTGTCAGCATAGTTTTATAGGTTTTTATGTCATTTTATATTCTTATTGTTGTATGTACTTTTGTATTCCTGATGTTTTATGTGTTGTCTTACCACCTAAAGGAAATTGGATTTATATACAGAAAAGCCATCATTAACACCTAAACAGAAAAAAACAAGATTACAATGGGCGAAGGAAAAGCAGTCGTAGACTGTGGATGAACTGGATGAAAGTCATATTCAGTGATGAATCATGAATCTGCATTGGGCAAAGTGATGATGCTGGAACTTTTGTTTGGTGCCGTTCAATGAGATGAAAATGCCTGAAGAACATGTGCACGTTTCCACAGTCATTGATGACATGGGGCTGCATGTCACGTAAAGGCACTGGGCAGATGACATCATTACATCTGGATGTTTGGGGATGATGACATCATTTTTCAAGATGATAATGCATCTTTGCCATAAAACTGTGAAAACCTTCCTTGAAGAAAGACACATAAGGTCAATGACATGGCCTGCAAATAGTCCAGATCTCAATCCCATTGAAAATCTGTGGTGGAAATTGAAGAAAATGGTCCATGACAAGGCTCCAACCTGCAAAACTGATCTGGCAACAACAATCAGAGAAAGTTAGAGCCAGACTGATGACGAGTACTGTTTGTTACTCATTAAGTCCAGCCTCAGAGGCTGCAAGCTGTTATAGAAGCCAGAGGTGGTGAAACAAAGTAGTAGTTGTGTGTGGTATTGTTTTTTTGTTTGTTTGTTTTTCATGATTCCATAGTTTTTCCTCAGAATTGAGTGATTCCATTTTTTTTTTTCTCCCTGCTTGGTCTAAAAAAAAGCGATTGTTATTGACTACCACAATATTTTTTCCGGATTTTCTTTGTGTTTCTTAAAGCCAGAAAGTTGCCATTTTAAATGACTTTAGTTTTGTGGCCTGTGAGCCGCTTTTTTCTACAACATTAAACAACTAAATGAACATCTTCCAAGACTAGTGATTTCCATAATTTTTGCCGAGGGTTGGAGATTACATTAGGCATGATGGGTAATCACTTCATCTACCTCTCTTCTTCCCTGTTGCAGCCACAGAGTAAATCTAGAGTCATCAGCCTACACGACCTTTTCTATTGGTTCCATCTTTATGCTCCCCAACAAACTGAATCCTTTCTTCAGAGTGGCCTCACTGGTAAGAGGTTTTTCTCTGGGCTACATGTGGTTGTTTAAGGAAACAGCTCATGTCGGTTCAATAATTTGTTGCAGCTGGAACATATTAATCACTACAGTAATTGCCCAATGGAAGGAACTGTACCTCTGTGTGTCTAAATGTAAGTGGTGACGTTTTTTGTCTAGGCAGTGCGCTTTTCTGAACAGGTAGCATGCTCACACAGATGCTAGCCTGTACCAAAACTTATGGAGAAGTATTTAAAATGAAAAAATGAAGATGACAGTGGTGCATACCCCAGCCAAAATACTAAATGTTTGCACAAGTACAATCCTGACTTCACTAAGTACGACTTTGTGAATGGAGCTAATGAGGCAGAGCCAAGAGTGCAGTGTGTGGAGTGTAGCCAATGCTATCAATGCAGCACCGAAGCCTTCAAAACTAGAGCAGCATCTACAAACCAGTGGAATTTTTCAAGAGAAAAGAACATCAGATGCAGAAAAGGCGTGTTTTGTCACTGATAGGTAATTTCAAATGTGGTTTGAAAGCCAGCTACCTCGCAGCCAGACGTGTGGCACAGAGTTGGAAAGCATTCACCACAGCGGAGGAGTTGGTTTTGCTTGCCACTGTGGAAATATGCCTTGAGATGATCATAGAGGCTGCTTAAAAGAAGCTGCTGACCATCCCACTCTCAAACAACACTGTGAATCACCATAATGCAGACATGGCCTCAGGCATACACCATCTGCTTCTATTGTAAGGCAATATTTTCATTTGCCCATTATGGCAATTTTATTCATTATTTATTTATTTTATTTGAAGCTTTTATTATTATAGAGTACACATCTTTCATGTATACGTCATTTTTATTTAGAAAATTTCAGCAGTTTTTTCCAAAGTCCCTTCTCTTTTGCTGTATTAAAATCCAATTAGTTATTTTTGTGTTAAGCATGACTTCACCCTTTAAATTTATTCTTTTAGCAGCTAGATTTGTTCCATGAAGTACATGCACATAATTGTCTTTGTGATTACATTGTATCATGTTAATATTTATGTTATAAAATAATTACAAATTTATATATAATAAGGTTTTAGCTTGTTAAGCTGTAAATCAATTTGTTTTGGTTGTCAAATACAAATCAAACCAAGTGTGAGATAATTCAGCTCAGTGTTAATATTTGAATGGGCCCTAGGCCAGCTTGTATTGGAAAAATTGGGCCCTGAGGTCAAAAAGGTTAAGAACCCCTGGATTAGGCCACTCCAAAATCTTCATTTGGTTTTAATTCATCCATTCAGAGGTGGACTTGCTGGTGTGTTTTGGATTATTGTCCTGCTGTAGAACCCAAGTGTGCTTCAGCTTGAGGTCACCAACAGATGGCTGGACATTCTCCTTCAGGATATTTTGGTAGAAGCAGAATTCATGGTTCAGTAAAACAGCCCCAGACCATCACACTACCAACATATTTTACTGTTGGTATGATGTTCCTTTTCTGAAATATTGTGTTACTTTTACACCAGATGTAACAGAACACACACCTTCCAAAAAGTTCCACTTTTGTCTCGTCAGTCCACAGAGTATTTTCCCAAAATCTTGAGGATCATCAAAATGTTTTGTGGTGAAACTGAAACAAGACTTTACCTTCATTTTGTTCAGCAGTGGTTTTCATCTTGCAATTCTGACATGCAGGACCTTTTTACCCAGTCTCTTATGGTGGAGGCCTGCAGTTCTTTGGATGTTGTTGTGGGGTCTTTTCAGACCTTTCAGACTCCTGGGAAGGTTCACCACTGTTCCACTAAACATTTTCACACAGGGCCATGTTTTCCTCTTAAAAACAAATACATCATTTAAAAACTGTTGCGTTATCTTTGTCTAATATTCAGATTTGTTTGATGATCTGAAACATTTTAGTGCAGGAAATACACAAAAAGTAAGAAACCAGGAAGAAATACTTTTTCGCAGCACTGTACACCAATATATCTGTATGTACTGTAGGTACCACGTCAATGTCCACTCCATCAGTGTTGACTGCCTGAAGAGAGGTGGGTTTACTTTCTTAAGTCTATCACCATTGGTTTGGTCTTGGAGATGTATATCAGGAGGCAGTTTATGTGATTTCAGTCAAAAAATGCTTTGGTCAGATCCTGGTACTCCCCCTCCTCTCCATTTCTGATCCACGCCACAGCAGTAGTGTCATCAGAGATTTTCTGGATGAAGAATTGTACTTGAAGTAGTGGGCAAGGACTGGAGCGACACAGTGAGGCTGATGTGGAAATCACTGAAAGTTCTTTGGGCTCCATGAAGCCGTGACACCCATAGAGTTCTATTGAAAATAGATGGACCGTTCAATACGGTGGTCTGTATTTAACTTTTTGCTCCATTATTAAGAAATTATGGCAAATAATCCAACAAATCTCTGCCAAACAGGTATTTGACTGACAGGTCACCATGGTAACTCCACTCCCCAGAAGAGTCAGACTGAGTCAGACTTCTGCAACATATGTGTATTTAACAGAACACAGTGTTTTCTGACAGATGCTCCACTGTAGTTGTGGTTTAGTGTTTACACTAACACCATAATATCACTTCCTTCAGCAATGCTTGGTGGAGTTTGATAAAATCAGTAAGCTAGCTGTTAGCTTATCCATAAGACCGCTGTGGCTCCACCAAATTTGTCCAAATACACCCTGTTTTTGGCTCCAGAATGTCAATTAGGAAGGACAGCCCAGCCTTAGTATGACAGTTCAGAAACTAATGGGTGACCTGATGGTTGCTCTGTTCACCTGTGATTTTGAAGTCTGCTGTGTAGGATGTAAACAAGAATGGATCCAAAACAGTCCCCTGTGGAGCTCCAGTACTGCTCTTTCCACTGACTGACTGATTGTGTTTGTTGTGTTGTTTGTACAGCATTCGAACGTTTGCTGAAGTCTAATCTTTTGCACACCTTGCACACCAGCAACACTGACACTTTGTCTAAACATGGACACCTCTAGCCTCAAAGAATCAAGATGCCTCATCACTTCAGAACCGCAGTTCAACAACCGGTGATTTACAGTAGCTTTGCCTTCTTCTGTGATACAGATTGACTCACCTTTGGAGCCAGCCTCAACTGGATATTTGAGGATCTGCAGGGCTTGGTTCTCAAAGCCTGACTTCACGTTTTGGCCTGTTTTAGAATCGCCATGCGTTGATACTGTCAAAAGCCAACTTTTTTTTTTTTTTACAACAGCGGTTATCACAAACACACCCTGTGGTGCTCAGGCCTTTTGCTCCCTCATCAGGCTTACTTGGCTCATATCAGTATCTGCCATTTCATCTGCTCACCATGATCCATCATCCTGCTCCGATTCCACGTCTGAGCCATGAAGAATCTGACAGAGATATGACAAATGGAAGAAGACGAGGAAAGGAATCAGAAACCAGCACTAATGTGACAAGGTTTGATCTCTCTGCACTTCAACCTCATGTTATCATGTGACTGTGTGTCATTATCTGTGTGTATTACGATAGGGGATGAGATTTGTGTGTGTTTTCGCTCTCTGTGGGTTACGGTGTTATCTGAGGGTTCTCTGTAATGCACGAGCAGGGACGGAGGCTACTGCTCCCTCTGTGTGCTGCATAGTACAGGGCATATGTGCATGAATACTAATGTACTGTATGATTTTACTTTTATGACTACAAGGCTGTCGGGGTCTGTTAGGGATTTCATATAAGCTTAGACAGTGAAAACCGTAGAGCACTCTGGACAAAAACAATCTGGATTTTTATTTTACAACCATTGTCTGCTCTAAAGGTGAAAGACAGTTGGAGACTGTGTTGAGGATGTTGAGGATGCTGGGGTGTTTGTATAGACTACGTCAACCTGACTGTCCTATTTTTTTCCTTGTTTTAAGTTTGATTCCAACCAAATTTGCAGGTGTGATCCAAACCCAAATTGGAGTATGAACTATGGCTTTGAAGCGACTTTTGGATGGTCCAGCCTTTCAGAGGCTGTTTTACTGCTGCTGCCCCTAAAAAGGAAAAGAAGGAAACAAATTAGAGATGGAAGAAGTTAAAAATGACCAACAACATGCCAACGTCAGACTCTCACCTGGTCAAATAAAATACATTTCCAAGCTTTCCTGTCAAGCAATGGAGTAGAGAATGGAATTACAGCAAAGAAATCTTAACAGTGACCGGTCGTTGTACGTGAAAAGACAGAAATCTGAGTGCAAGTCACTTTCATACTCAAGAATGACTTGAGGGGCTGAGTGCCTGAGTCCCCAACCCTTCCAGGTTTGACCCATGGGAATTTAGGGAAAAAAAACATTACAGTCAGTAGCCAGTGCCAGATAACTCTATTATCCTGACCGAATTTTGTCTCCATTTACACATTTGTTGTCGGTCAATTTAAAAGAAAGTTTCACAGGTTGTCATATTGGAGTAGGTGGGTCATCTGAGGGTCAGGATTTGAGCTTTTCTGGCCTTCAATTCACTGCAATGATGGACACTCTTTTCTCTTTCCTTAACTGAGTGTTTCTTGCCATAATATGGATTTGTACAGTAGTTGTACTAGCACTAATAGGGCTATTGACTCTGTACTCACTAAGACAGCTGACGGTCTAAAGCACGTGAAGAAGACTGTAAGGTAATAAATAAAACCGTAGACATGAAACTGACACCAAACTGTAGTGAAAGTCTGCTGATTCAGTAACGTGTCCACGGATTTGACGGATCTTCAGCATTTACAGAGCTGATTCAGAAGAAAACAACCATGATGGAAATATTATTCATGGTGGATAACTATGGAACTAATAATAAAATAACATTAAAACTGACAATTTGTATAAGTTTATAATTTTTGTCAAGTTTGTATCACTACATTTGCTACAAACTACTTTTTTTTTTACTTTTTATTTGACAAACACATAAGAGTTAATGAAGGTTTAGTGAGACATGAGTGTAAATTTCACTGCCCATTGTATATTTCACTAAATTACTGCTTATTTCATCCCACACGCGTCTAAAACACTGACTCCATATAAAATACAATCATATTACAACTGGCTGTAAAGGGAAAAGCAGTCAAACTCTGCACCTGGTCCCAAACACACACACATTGTAATGGTTCATTTTATTTCACCTCTTTCAATTCATCATTATTAGACTTTTTAATACTTTGAGAACTTTAGTAACCCCATTGGTAAACACCACGCAAACTTCCCGCTCTACGATAATGAACCTATTAAAGTGGATCTGCAGTCGTTTGGATGAGCTCTATCATTTGCACTGTAAACACACAGTGATGGTTCCACAGATGACTTTGATGAACCAGCCACTGATTGGCAGATTAGTGAACATGCCAGCTAACAGTGCCAGCCATACATGAGATATGTAGGTACTGCTCCCCTGAGTGCCCACACAGCCATCTGCCTACATACAGATGGGGTGTAAAAAGACTGGTCCATCGGTATACAGAATCTGTTCTGCCAACATTTGTGTTTCTCGTGTTTCTTCAAGCCTCAACCGGCCAATCTGTGTCTGAAAATCATCTTCTGTTTGTAAAGAAACCGACCACTGTATGTGGAAGTTTCAGACGAAGACCTTTCTGAAGCTGGAAGCAGATCAAACTGATAGATGATAAAGATTCACTGGGTAATTTGACGTTAGGAGAAGTTAAAGTGCCCGTGAAATGCTTTTTGGTCTTTTCTGACTTCTCTACCATGCTGCAGTGGTGAATTCTCAACTTAAACATGTCAGAAAGCGCAAAAAACAAAGTCTACCTAGCTCCTAGAAATTTTTGGAGAAGCAAGTTACATTTTACAAGTCTTGGAAGGCCCAGTATAAAGTAATAATGTGTCCCAGACTTCTTTAGATGGTCATTTCTGTAGGGCTAGGCTAGCATTAGCCTCAAGAGGACAGTAAACAGTTGCAACCGCAAACTGTGCAGGTGACCATCAAAGTCAGATGATTGGAGCAGTATCTGTCCACAGCTTGGCTCTGTGAGCACTAGTCACTGTTACCACAGATGCACCGTCCACCTCTGTTGTTCTTACAGAGTCACATTGCTGCTGTTCCAGTGAATGGCAATGAGTTACAGTTGGCTACAGGCTCAGGTAGTCAGAGTAAAATACTAATAGTAATAGTAACATTTGCTTACCATTAATTTGTTATTGAATAATTCTCAGAAACTTGGAGTAACACAAGCTTGCATTTAACAGCAGCCCCCACCGGACCGCTACTGTCTACACAGAAAAACAATGAAGCCACTGGCTAAACTCTGGGGGATGACTACCAACTGAAATGATTACAGACTATTTTTAGTTACAATGGGTGCAAAACTAATCTATAGGTACTCAAAATTAAAAGTAAATCACTACAAATGAGCATGACATATATGTTTTACAGTAGTATCGACAGAGCATGAGAGAATTGGATGGACAAACCATTTTATCACCCTTCTATTTAGGACATTTTTCAGACCAGGGTTAATATTTGGGCTGTCACCATCCTAGCTTCTTGGACCCAAAAGTGACCATACTTGAATAAAAGGGTGGAGGTGAGGAAGAGCAAATGCTGATGGGTTTCTTTCCGGTCTCTTTTGATTTATGGGACCTACATGTAACTTCAGAGGAAAAATATATTACAGCTGACACACCATCATGTACTCATATGATGTTTGTCAATAGAGGAAATAATTTTCGAAGTCAAGAAAGTCACAATTTGTTGCACAGTTGTTGAGATATAAGATGGCAAAAATACGTACTTATAAAGACTACAACCAGGAAGTCATGTACAGTGGTGCTCCGGTTAACAAATTTAATCCGTTCTGGCGTCACGTTCTATGAGCTAATCATTTGTCAACCGGAGCAACTTTTTCTATAAGAATACATGTAAAACTAATTAATCCGTTCTGGACCCACGACAAACTCCCATATAAAGTATGTATTACACACCCGTACGCGCACATTTATTCATTATTATTATTTGAAAAGGAAGTTATGTTAATTATCTGAAAAGGAATGCATGAAATTACTTCTAAAAATGATTTAGAATAACACCCAAGGAGGATGAGACGGAGTGCAGGTAAGTAAGAAAGTAAGTAAACTTTTATTCATACAGTACAGCACCTTTAAAGATAAAAAACACAGAGTGCTTTACAACCTAATATAAAAACAACAACAGTAAAACACAATAGAATAAAACAAAATAGTGAAAGAGGTGTTCACAGCAGCTCTGAACAGGCTGTGGAAAGATGAAGTTAATAAAACATAATTAATACCAGTCTATTAAAATGGTGATATTATATTTTTAAAATGGAAACTAAACTTCCGCAAAACCATCCAAACTTTGCTCAGAGGTAAAAATAAAAATAACCAGCTGTGCTGATGCTTAAGTCACAGACTGCTCTTTATACTGTATCTCCAAACTGATGCCAAATATTTCCACTTTTAACTCATAAAGCATAATAAAACCTGGTCCATGCTTTTAAAATACAAACACTACAACAACGATGCAATGACCTCAAGAGATCATCCCCCAGATCTGGTACAATAAACAGTTCTAACTGTTTCAGAACTCTGCTCTGCAAAAAATGACATCACACCACATCGTCCCAGTTACTGACTGGTCTTACAGGTTTTAGATTGACTTTAACACTCCTTTATAGGTGTATAAAACTTAAACACACAGAGCAATATGTTTAACCTGAGATTTAAATCCACATACTCCTGCCCCCAGGTCGTCAAATACCCACTAAGATCTCACTAATAAAGATATCAGGATTATAACCTTCTTTATTCATGCCCTGAAACTGTAACAAACTATCAGCAAACATTAAACAGCCTACATGTTTAAACAGGTTTCTTCCATTAAAAAGAGAGACTCAAAATCTAATTTAATTTTTGTAAATTCTTAGAAGCAGTCAGAAATTTCAAACTATCCAAAATGTGTTTTCAGACCAGCGGGTAATGACTGGAGCTGTGCACTGAGGCCTGAAGGTTGTATTACCTATGTTTGGCCCAAAAAGCCCTTGTTATCAAAGTCTGGATAAATGTTTGTGCCTAAACTCTTGCGTCCTTCATTTTCTTTGGTATTTGGTTTTCTTTTTGCTTAAGTTTCTAAATTACCGCCCGACGAAATGAATAAAAAGACCAAACATGAAGTAAATAATTGAAAACATAAATAACAAATGAACAACTTCACCAAAGTGTTTCCCCTTATTGCTGGGAGACGCAGTGGTAATATGTGATGCGTAAAACGCATTGTTACACAAAACCCACCTAATGCCTAATTTTCAGTACATGCAGGGACAGAATCATCCTCAGACTTTGGTGATAATAATGGGATACAGAAAGTACCCAAAAATAATTAAACTGAAAGTATTCCCTTTTGCATACCTCCAGGAGATTATGTTTTTAGTTTTTTTTTTTTACTAGCTCCACAGCCCTACAGTCTATTCAGTATTTTCTCTGCCTTACTACAAGTCTCCCCCAGAGAGCCGTTTTATCATTTGTATGCCGCACACACAGCCGTTTGGTTTTCGAACCTGCTGCCAGACATTCCCATGAACAGCAGCTGTACATGCCAAAGCATGCTGGCATGGTTTCATGGCTTGTTTTCATGCATCGTGAACTGTACACCAACCAGCTGCATCAACTTCGCGTTTAAAGCTGACGCCGTCTGCAGAAAGGTAAATGAAAGCGTGCACAGGTAGAAACAGGACGCCATTCCTCTGACCACAGGGAATTTCCTTCTATTAAGGCCACAGCTTAATAAAGAGTGTGTCCATGGCTTTAATGGATTTGGCTGATTGCTCTTTAATTGGTTTGTCATTCCACACACAGTAAAGGTCACTGGTGGGACTGGGAAATGAAATTCTGTTTCATGTTGGGTGAAAGTGGATGGAAATTTGAATCGAAGGTGCAGAAAATACACCCAACATTAATTTCAACTGCATATCATATACACAGAAGACCTGGGGAATGAGCTAAAGAGAGTCTCCAGGAGGACAACTTCTATGCCAATTGACTCAATGAACTGATCCGCAAAGCCAGTAATATTGTGGGGATGGAAATTTGAATCGAAGGTGCAGAAAATACACCCAACATTAATTTCAACTGCATATCATATACACAGAAGACC
>JAQQAE010002866.1:0-21379 GCA_029823295.1 Pseudamia nigra | reverse complement strand
GCAGTCTGTGTACGTCACGTTTTCTACTCGACTCAGCTCGCTTGGAACCCCGGCCGAGCAGGTACTAAAAAAGTACCAAAGTACTAATGGAAACGCTCCCAAAGTGAGCTGAGTCGGGCCGAGTAGGTACTAGTGGAGAAGCGGCATGTGATCCCTCTAGCCTAGGACCTGCCTGACAAAACTCACCTATCCAACAGCTCAAGCCCTAGTCTTCATGCAGTTCCAGTGGTGGGGTTTTATGCACCAAATACCGGCTGTACGGAAGGCAACTATAAAATAGCAACCTTCCTACAACCAGGGCGTGCTCCCGAGCAAAACTCCAACCCTGTTTACTGCAGCACTATAGAAAATAACAACTGACATACACCAAAAGGAATATGCCACTTCATCTATTAAAGGATCATATCCTCACACACAGACTCCTCAGATCTTAACACCTCAAACTCTGGCTGAGTATCTACTGAGCTGCACTCCTCCAGAGAAAATCCAAGTGCGTGAGTAATCAAAAGTTCATCCATTCATACACTAGTCACCACATGGTTTAGACGAGCCCCCACGTTTGTTTCGGCCAGCTCAGAGCCGCGACAAGACAAAAGGAGAGGCGGAGCTGGAAAGCCATTTAAGTGAATTTATTTACAAAGTGAGCATTCAAATAATATATACAGCAAATAAGGAAACTTAGAAACGTGCTAGTCGGTTGTGACATGGGTGGAACTGCCTGCAGATGTAGGTCAGTAAATGAGACAAGAAATGACCAAAACCAAGCCGGGCAGGACAGCTACACCAAGCTTCATGCACAGAGCAGACCAGCAGATGAAATGGGGAAACACACACACACACACACCAACACCACCTGCTAAGACACCACCTGCTAAGCAGATTAGATTGGTCTTTCGGGGTCTGGAGAAACTTTCCTCCAGACGCTGACGAATGTTTGACATGAATGCTGACACACAAAAGAATAACTGCCTCCTCTGAGTTCTAAATCTACATCAGACTGGTGATGATCCAAAACGAGCAGCAGTGGGCGCTCCTGCACTGCAAGAAGTGTTTAAACCACTTCTTAAATATCTCACTGTTCCATGTTTCCTGTCTGTGATTCCTCATAGACGACACTGTGGGTCCCTTCATTTTTGGCCGCCCTATGATTTTGTCTCCAATAGACAATTAAAATGTTAGCTCAGCTCAAACTTGACATCATCATGACTATAGATCCCAAATTTATTTATAAAGCTCATTTACAAACAACAAAGTTGACCCAAAGGGCTGGTCAGTAAAATAGCAAAGACATTAAGAACATAAAAAAAGACATTATAAAACAAAGACATTAAGCCAACAAACACTACGCATTGACTCACACTCAGTTAAAAGCCAGAGAAAACAGGTCAGTTTTTAAAAGCTTTTTAAAACAGGAAGAGTTGAGGCCTGATGAATGTGCAGTAGCCACTCATTCCACAATTTAGGGGCTACTACTGACAAGGCCTGATCCCCTCTAAGCTTCAGCCTCAATTTAGGAACTAATAAAAGCAGTTGATCAGCTCATCTCAGGGACCTTGACGGGGTGTAGTGCTGGGGGATGTCAGAGGTAGGTGGGGGCCAGACCATGAAGACATTTAAATGCAATTTTAAAAAATTCAAACTGGATCCTGTAGCACACTGGAAGGAAGCCAAGACGGGGTGATGTGCTCCTGTTTGCATGTCCCTGTTAAGAATTGGGCTTGGGATTGAACCCAGGACTTTCTAGCTGTGGGGCATGAGTGCTACACTGCACCACTGTGTTGCCCTCTTTGTGACACACTCCTCAAAAAGTTGAGGCATTTCTGTTAATCTTTCGATGTTTTATATTGCGTTCTGTTCTTCTTCCATTCTATTTTTCTATTCTCCACATGAGCTGTACTACCCTAGAGCACCCTGACAATTTCCGCTGGCACTGCACCGTTTTATACATTAAGGATGGATGTATAAGCCCCTCGAAAACATACCAAACTTGTAACGTAATGCATGCTGAGACCAGGGGGAATGCCCCCTCTACATGTGGACTTAGCGTAGAGTATAAATGGGCCTTATGTTTCAGGTCGGTCGGTGAGTAGCACGTTCTCCTCTCGCTGTCGCTCTCATGAACTATTTTACTTGCAACCCAAGTTTTTGCTTGTCAGCGGTACAAAATTTTGCCTGATGTCTTTCTCGTAACCCCCAAAATTTGTATGCCAAAATACTCGTAACCCGGGGTTCCACTGTACAGTACATGTGACCTAATTAGCTAGGATGGGGTAGGATTAGATTGAATTTTAATGCCACTGGTGAACATCTTTTACAAATTTTGGGTGGGATAGAGGGGACTCATTTGAAATAAAATGACAGCCAGCATAGTTTGAACAACAAATTAAAAAATAATCATAATACATATTAAAATTTAAAAAGTACTTGGCAGAAATAAACGTTATTCCCTCAAGAAATATGTCTTGTAATATCACTTTTTCATGAGTTTGAACTTCAAGAGGAATAGAACAAAACGGATGTGACTGAGTTTCCACCCTAGACTTCCATCGCTGCTCTCTCATCTCCTCAAGGAGTCTGGACATGACTTTCTATAATGTTTAATATATAACATGTCAGTTGTGTAATATTACATTGAAATTCTATTTTGTGATTCACAGACTTAATGTAACTTTTGAAACTTATGGTGAAGTAAACTCTTCACTGTGATGTAAATTGAACCACTGACTCATTTTACCCCATAGTATCTGACTCACTTTGCCTCATTTTGGGAAAATGTTTCCAGCTTTGCAATTCAGGCTAATCTTTAGCTAAATGATTCACATAGTTTTATATGTTAGCGAATGAGAAATATGTATAAAACACATTTTAGACCTGGATAAATTTGCTCTGATACAAAGTTTATACCTGACATGCAGAAAATGTACTTTGACCACCAAAAAATGTAGTTTGTATTTCTTTTTATCGTAGGCTCAGAGACTTGTTAAGTGCTTCCTGAATTTAGGGTCATTTGACAACAGTTCTTTATCTTTGCCTACATTCTCACTGATTCTTTTAAAATATTGCATACCCAGTGAAAAAGACACTGAGGAGGTTTAATCTTGATACTGACTATTCATGTTCTTTCTGTGAATTACATATTAAAATTATTATTTATTCGTATTTTGAATGTATGTTTGCTAAGACGTTTTTAACTGATCTACAACATTCATTAGACGGAAGAGTGGACAAATATTTCAATTTATAGGGAAGGATATTATAATATGTTAAAGAAATATATTAATATGGACAAAACAATCTTCTCTATCCATGTTCGACTACTCTTGGGAAATTTCAGAGATATTAAACAAGATGGACACTCTCCAAATCAAACATTCAACATTTCAGCCAAAAATTACATTTGCAATACAGCACCACAATCAAAGAACTTGAGAATAAAAAGGCAATCCGAACGAACTATTTTTGAAAAATCGAATGGAAATAATATGTAAATTAGGACATTCTTCTTCTGGTCATTGGAGTTTCTTGCTATATACAGGTATTAAAAATAAAAAAAACGAGTGGTTATTTGACTTTTGGAGCTTTTGAAGTTTTGAAACTACAACAGATTTTGATAAATATTTAATTGAATGTCCTCAGATGATTAAAAAATCAATACTTTCTAAGGTAAATGCTGCTAACTTAATGTTTATTAAGCGATAAACATTAAGTAGATACACAGAGATGTCTGCTAACTGCATGTTACTCTTAATCTTTTAAACAGCTGATTCACAGCTTTACAAAACATAATCCCGATAAACAATCATATGCGAACTGTATGTGGTTAAAACAAAGTTGCGATAAATTAACAAATACAAAAAATGTTCACAAAAAGTATTTTTTAATGATGAGTGTTATTTCTTAGCGTGTCCACTAGAAGGCGCGTTTCCCACTATAGAATTGATTAAATAAGATACTCATTTGTGAATGAAGAGGATTACAGTAAAAATAATCTGTGATCTTCTTACATTTAAATATCAGTTGCGCTTATTAGTTATTTTGTTCATTTTCATAATTATTTGCTTGTTTGTTTAATTTAAAAATCATATTTAAACATTGCTTTGGTGTATTTAATAATCTAGAACTAAGAATTAGAAACTTATTCTAACAACATACGGTTTGGATATATTTGTTTATCAGGATGATAACCCTTTATTTTTCATATTTTGAACTGTTTAAAAGAATCCCTAACACATTCAGAGGCAATTAGCAAACATCTCACCAAATAATAATGACTGTATAAACCCACAATGTACTGGCATAACAACGTTTACTTTAACATCTATTGATTTTTCCAGTGAAGATGTACAATTACAAAATTCTGGGGTAGTTTCAAAATTCGTCCAGAATAGAGAGAAAATCATAGTAAAAAGCCTGTTGTAAAAACAGATATAATAAGTACACAAAAACACATGCGGCTAAATCCTCCAACATAAACTTAACTACTTCACTGTAATCCAACCCACAGAAAAAATGTTTTCAAATGCGCCCATGTTAGGAAAGAGACATAGAAACAACTTGTTTTCGCCAGATTCAACACGATCTCAGAGGTTTAAACTGGCTGCAGATTTTTTTTTTTACTCCATTTTTTTTTTTTAATTTCATGTGTATGCACCTCTGGCATCATTATGTTCTGTATACTATACATGTATGTATACTATAAAAAAAGGGAAACACACACACACCGGATGCTTCTGTGCGGCACTTCCGGTTAGCTTAGCTTGTAGCTTACACTGACATGACTGTCCATGATAGTGAAGTTCTGTGGAAAGCAGCTGTGTTTTTTCTTTGTTTTCATGTATTTTCCCTGCTGCAAACCAATTGAAACTACTGTACAAGGAAGACGACGTTACAAGAAACGTATTTTAAAAGGAGGGGTCACACGTAGTGTTAGGATTGCAAACAGGTAACTGAACAGGTTTCAGCGCTAGTGACAGAATGTGAACACTTCCTATTCTTCATCCGAGTGTTTATGCAACTTTATGGTTTTTCTTTATTACAAGTCAGGTTAGAGTGACATCTTATAATGAGCTGATTGTGTTTGTTCATTTATGGTAATCTCACCAAAACCCCATCTTGGATAAAATTGACCTTTTTAGGGATATGCGTTTCTCACAGTAAAGCAATGATTCGAAAATATGGCAGTCTTATAGATTAAAATATGCACCACAGTTGATTATTAAGTAGTTAAAATGCCCTTAAATGACTTCCAGACAAAAGATGAAACATGTTCCCTATACTGTCTGCAATGGCATATAAACTGAAGTAAATGTTAACATCACTGCAGTATTTTTAATTTACCTTATCAACTGAATAATACGAACCTTGTGTTGGCTGGTTCTCATAAAATACTATCATGAAAACCAAAATAAAATACTGCACACTACAGTATAGTTTAGCCAGTTATTTGTAAAAAGATTGTAAAACATGAACTGTTTTTCTCAGGCCTGGATTGGACATGCAGCCATCTCATGTCTTGGTTTGTAACCCTGCAGGTGTGATGCGTGCTCCTCTGCGGTGGGTCCTCTGGGATGTGAAGGACACCCTGCTGAAGGTGTGTTCGTCTGTTGGAGAGCAGTACTGCAAGGAAGCTGAACGAATGGGTTTGGGCCTCAGTCATGTGGAGGTCAACAATGCTTTCCAGCAGGCATATCAGGATTACTCAAGAAGATTTCCAAATTATGGCATTGCACGGGGTCTGAATGGACAGTCCTGGTGGATGGCTGTGGTGCAGGACACGTTCTCAAAGTGTGGAGTCCAAGACCCAGTTCTGCTAAATACAATGGCTCACAACCTTTATCATAACTTCTGTAATGCAGAGAACTGGGAGGTAAATGAGTTATAAGTCCCAATGTTTTTTGAATTTTTAATTCTCATTTAAAATATTTTGTAAGTATAGTTTATATCATACACTGCCTGGTCAAATGTCAATCAGTGGATTTTTTTCCTTCTGTGATGCCACAGACATTTCAAGATGACAATGCTAGGATTCATGGGTCATAGATAGTGACAGAGTGGTTCAGGGACTTTTGAGATATAATTTCCACACACAGATTGACCACCAAAGTCCAGATTTTAACCCCACCAAGAATCTTTGGGATGTACTGGAGAAGACTGATAAGGGACAGGCTGGTGGTGTGGTGGTTAGCACACGTGCCTCACAGCGAACTGTAGGATTCTGGATTCGAAACCCGGGTTTGGCAAAGAGCCTGTCTGTGTGGAGTTTGCATGTCCTCCCCATGCTGGTTTCCCCTGCACTTAAAAACTATGCACTAGGGTGTGTGTGGGCTACCGTTACCATGGCAGCTGCATAAGTGTGTGGCCACTGTTGGCGTGGCTGCTGTAGCGAATTAATCCAGTTCCATGAAAAAATAAATGAATAAAGATCATATGTGTAAAAGCTAAATAGCCAACAAAATAGTGTGTCCATCTTCTTGCCAGGCAGTGTACATGAAAATGTTGATCTGAAATGTAATTTGTACTATTTTCTAGGTGTACCCAGACTCGCAAAAGGCCCTGGAGAGTTGTTCCTCTCTTGGACTGAAGCTTGGTGTGGTATCCAACTTTGATCTCCGTCTAGAAGCCATTTTGCACTCTTGTAGGCTGCTGTCCCACTTCAGCTTTCTAGTGACCTCAGAAGAAGCAGGTGTAGCAAAACCCAGTCCTGTCATCTTTGACCAGGCACTTCAGAAATGTGGTGTGCCAGCTGCTAGTGTTGCTCATGTTGGAGACCACTACATGAAGGATTACCTCACCTCTCGGGCAGTTGGCATCCATGGGTTTCTTTTAGACAGAAACAACAGTAACCAACCTGACGTCCCCACAGAGCATCGTCTCAGCTCACTGGATGAACTGCCATCGCGACTTCAACAGTTGATGGATTAAACCCAAATAGTTATTAATTTGCATGCAAAACTCTTCTGTCCAGCAGAGGACCTAAAGTCTGGACTTTTGATAAACACAAGGCAGGAGAAGGACATATAAAGAGTTATTGAAATATCCAGCACTGGAGTGAGAAGCATAGAACACTTTTAGAAAAGAATCAAGTTTTCAAAGGGGGGCTAAAAATTTTAATCTCACTGTAAATTTATTGGTTGTATATGTCTCCAAGTGATTGTTTTTATTGTAAACAATTTGGGAGCAATAAATATCTTTTTTTTTTGAAAATTGCCTCATTGCTACAGAATTTTATGCAATAATGTGTGTTCTTTATTACAGCTGTTAACATGGTTTAGTGCAAAAGCATGTGCACCAAATGGACCAAAAAAAAAACCCTAAACACTCTGCCGATTAAAACATTTGACAATGATCAATAAACATCTATTAACAAAAATAGACAACAGAATAAATAAATATGACCAGAGTAACCAACAAAAAGAACAAAAAACATAATTGTTCAATGAAAGGGAAAAAATAAACACATTGGTGCCCCACTGAAAAACAAAAAACCTTCAGGACTCATTTTGAGTTTCAAACCCAAGTTTAGGAAAGTTTAGATTATTTATCATTCATCATTATTGCAAGCTGATCAAAACAAAGTTAATTAAAAGCAAAATTATTCATCTTGATTATATCTTTTTTTACTTATTTTCTGCATTTGTGCTTATTGTTAGTTTTGCAATTTATGTGACCATTTTGTTCAGTTTTGTATATTTTGTTGATTTTTGTTAAATTACATTGGCTATTTGGGGTTTTTGTTGCGTAATTTGTTCACACTTATTTTGTTGCATATTTTGTTTTTTGCTTTGTTTTTGTTGCTTATTTTATTCATCCTTTTTAACCTACCTGATTATTTCTCATTTTTGCTTATTTTTTCAATTTCTTGATAATATTATTTTGTTAACTTTATTATTTTGTGAATTTATGCTTAGTTAGGTTCATAATTTACTTTTTTGTTCAGTTTAATTTTCTACAATTTTGTGTTCCGTTTCATATTTTGCTCATTTTCTTGCTTATTTTTGTTGGTATTATCTTTATATCTGTACATTTTCACCCATCTCATTTTGTTAATTTATGTCATTGTTTTGTTAATTTTTAAATTTATTTTAATTATTTATTTCAACCCTTTTCCCTCCTACTCACAAAGCTGTGGTCCAGTATAACTCAGGAAAAGTACTTTTCTTTCAATCACAAATGTAACAGAGTACCTGCAAAACAACTCATCTCAAGAAGTACATTTATTTGAAAACAAAATGTCTTGTTTACTACACAATTCCAAATGTGTTCTTTCATTTGGATGTCTTCAGTATTAATGTAAAATAATAAAATTACAAAAAAAAAAAAAAAACACTGAAAGAGAAGATGTGTCCAAACTTTTGACTTGCAGTGTATTCACCTTAAAAGAAGATTCGACCTGCTGAAAGCTGATGTTAATCTGAACGACCATCCCTTTTTCATTAGGATGATGTGACCTGTAAAAAGAAGTCCAGCACCTGCAGCTGACTTACTTTAAAGGGTCAGTTTAAGTTAAGGTTGTTTGAATGCTAAGCAATGAGGTGAACAAGGCAGGCTTTCTTAACCTTAATACCTGTCCAAGTACTTTTTTTTTTTCAAACCATCTGCTCAGAGCAAGATAATGCAAATATTTGGCAAAGGATCAAAAGGGCCAGAAGAGGAAAAATAAGAGACCAGAAGCGGGGGGACTGACACGTGTCCAAATAAGATTTAAAGACCTGAGAATTTACAGATGTTCAAAAACCAGCTGTCATCTTTGAATCACCCCAGTCTTCATTTCACATCCCTCACCCCGTTTTCCTTCTTTCCGCCTCACTTTTTTTTTTTTAAACCGTACATTAAAGCATATTGTGCATCTTTAGGGAAGCTGCTTAATTCAAAGCTGGTTTAGTAGCTCAGCCAGACAGCTCTAAAGGGCTCTGCACAAATCCAATTGTAGACATAATAGGATTGCAAAACAAAAAGCAAAAAGGAAAGAGCAGAAAAGAAAGCACACTATGAGGAAACACGTCAGCCCAATGACATACAATGCAAATTAAACATAAGATGGTTGTGCTCATTTTAGTACAGTGAACAACGTTTTAAACATACTATGGACTCTTTGACATATGAAGAAAACTTAATTCAAAACTCAAAGAGGAATAGAAGAAGGCTGAAACATTTCCTTCAGCTATAAAAGCACTTAAGAGTTAGGCCCTTTGTTCTATTGTGCCTCGGGTCACGGGTTTCATGTTGGCATGACTATGTCTTGAAATATTCAACATACGAGGAAAATAGAAGAGCAAAGAGTCAAAAAAATTGGGGTATTTGGAGAGCGCAGAATAGAGGAAATCAAAAGAAGCTCACACATCAAATCCTACAGCGATCGAGCAGTAATTATGAGCACATAAATAAGCATACACACACACACACAAACATATGCAGTGGCATATTTAATTCTACGTTTCAAAACTAATGCAGAGAACAGAGGCTTTCCAACCATGACAACATAAATCTGAAAACAAAGTCAATTCCACTAGAACTCAACTTGTATCCCCTTTACAGATGTACTGACGCAACATATGTACACTGAATTTTTAATTATGAAAAAAAAAGTCAATATGTTCCTGCATTGTAAACAAAAAAAAAAAAAAAAAAAAAAACAAAAAAAGAGAGCATCATCCTCAGAAACATTTGGCATTTCAGTACAATCACATTAAGTTTATTGTGGAAGTCGCTGCTTCCTGAACAACATATTGTGTTCTCTCCTAAACACATTTCATTTTAGATCCAGATCAGTTATTTTGTATTCCTTCACCTCGCTTCATTTATTTAAATATTTGTTTTAAACCAACCCTCAGAGGTCTTTCTCTTGTTAAAAAGTACATTTTAAAGTCAAAGCCGAGGCATTTCTATAAGACGTTACTTTTGAAATAAAAGCATTTTGTGCAAATATAAATATAATACACGCCGTGATTTAAGTGCATGCATGCGTCGGTTGACGTGTACAAACCTTCCCTCCTTCAGTGCTCAGTTGTGTAAAGTTAGAGAAAACTGTGATTTGGCATCACATGTGGATGTGTTTCAAGTGACTAGAATCAAAGTATAGGTGCAGTTTTAATGAACAGTGAGCAAGCTTGCAGAAAAACGCAATATTACAAATGTACAATAGAATAAAGTCTGTATAGTTATAGCCTGCCAGTGAAAAACCTCTGAACATGTTCAAGTACAGCTCAGGAATAAAAAATACAACTGACAAATATTTCATCCTCAGTAACAATACTGGAGTCATAAAACCATTTGAAGTAACACCTGATGTCTTCCCCAACTCACACGTTTTTCATTACATTTGCAGTCTGCATTGTTGATCGAATCCGTGTTTATCCAGGGTTTTAATCCATCAACAATCAGTCCACTTTTCAATTCCTAAATCTGTTGGTGATGCGAGGTCCTTGTTTAAAAACAGATGTTAAAACTTCTTCAAAGCAGTTGTGCTCTCCCCCACCGTAATCTGAAAAACATCCTCTGTGCTCAAAGTTCTGAACAAACGGTGCAAAGTTATTAAAAGACAAAAGTAGGAATTGGGGTCCGCTGACTTAAGTAAATGAATTAACATTGTCCCGTTGCCCAAAATAAACTCACTTCCAAGTCAACGTCCACACAGAATGATTAATGGTGTTGTAGATCATTTTTCATGTCCTCTAGGCCAGCCATGAGCAGAAATCAGGGCACACACGGCTCTTCCCGCATAGGATTTGGCAGCAGCTTCATCCTCAAAGCTTGTGACAGACTGCTGCAGAAATTTCCACAGAATCAAAGACTGACGCGTTAAGTTCAAAAGTCCCCATCGGTGGCAAAAGAAAAGTCAGAGATCGTTTTACGTCCCACATCAAGCAGGCCCACCTGAGCCACACGCAGGACAATGCTTCCTCACCTGCAGCCTGGTCTGCTTGATCAGAGCATAACAAAACCACGTTGGATGCAGTCCTGAGGGATTGTGTGTCGGCCGATGAAGAGAATGAAACATCACACAAACGGCTCATGTCTGAGCAACACGTCTTGTCAAACCACTGAAATGAAAAACAAATCCAGTTAAAGCTCATTTTATCTTATTTTACTTATATTTAAAGTGATGCTAAGTGCTAAAATCTGCCTCCTGAGCTGTAAACAAAACTGTGTGACTTAATTCTAGTGGAACATGCCTAGTGTTAATTCACATAAAATTGACAAATATAAAAATCCACATTTTGTTGGTAAAAAAAGCTTGATTTGCCACTCCATGTCTGAAAATTTCTGTAATCCTTCCCATCGTGATGATGAGGCAAAGACAAATATTGCAAAACACCATCACGTCACAAAAGAAAAACCTCATCTCATCAAAACCGAACTGTCATTTAGACTACAATTCAGACACTGCTAAAGCTGGGGACACACTGCACAACTTTCACAGATGTTATCAATTTTGAAAGGACTTGGAGTTCACACTAACCAACTGATTTCTGCAGGTTTTTTTATGATGGCTGAAAGACAGGGGATCTCACATTTAACGACTGCACAATCACAGATTACCTGGTTTGTCAAACCAACTAAAGCCAAATGAACACATCAAACTAATTCACAAACTCTCAAGGGAGTGACCACGTGTACTGAGCGACAGTTGAAAGGGTAAACACTACCTGATTGTGTCCAGGGTCAACTAAAAAAAACTTCAAACATGTTTGATCAACTGTGACTAAGGTCTGGCTGGGCCTGCTCTCCTAACACATTAACAGCTTTCTGTGCCGACTAGCCATGCCGACTGTCTACAACTAATGCTGACTGGTGCAGACTCTGCCCAACTGTGAATCGTGGGTAAAATTTGTTAAAAAAAAATCTCGTAGTGTGTCCTCAGCTTAAAGCTCATTCATTTTTAGAAGTGATTAAACTGAAACTGTCATATTGCTGTTGTACAAAGTCTTTTAGTCTGGGAAATTCAGCACGTTTAAGGGCACTTCAGGGCTTTAGTTTACTATGGCTGCATAACTACAAGACAAAAGTAGCAAAAAACATTCTAAATATAGCAAATACTACTTTTTAGATCGTTAAATCAGGATAAAAGTCGCAAAGCAACCCTTTTATTCCCTCATATGGTTTGATGTAGGTGTCTGTGATGTAAATGGTCTTGCACTTATATAGCGCCTTTCTAACCTACGGCACTCAAAGAGCTTTACACTGCTTTCCATTCACCCAGTCACACACACATTCACACACCAGTGACACTCACTGGGAGCAATGTGGGGTTCAGTGTCTTGCTCAAGGACACTTCGGCCTGTGGACATGAGAAGCCAGGGATTGAACCGCTAACCCGGTTCCTGGTCAACCTGCTCTACCTACTGAGCCACAGCCGATGTCCCTGAACTACTCCTGTCTCACATCCACACCTGGACAGTCACAAATAACTTTCAGCTTTCAGCCTCTTTCAAGCCCTTTGCAGACTGATGCAGAGGCTGGAGTTACACTCAGAATGGGGGTAGAGTTACACGCCGAAGAAAGGCTCATGGTTTTTTATTTCTACATAAAAGATGAATAGTGGTTAACCATACATTGTGTGCGCGCGCGCGTGAAAGAGACCAAGGCCCTCTGCTGCCTTAGAACAAACATAAAACACTATGAAACATAATGTTGAAGGAAGGAAATTTGATTGTTTAGTCTCAAGGAATGAATTGGAAGACTTTACCACTTTCAGATGGACAGTAGGATGCTGCATGCTTCAGGGCACTACAGGTTTTCTCAGAGGCGTAGTGATGTGCATGTCTCCTCCTGCGACAGTCCTGCCTCCACCAGCAACTGAACAAGAAAGAACTGAACCAGTAAAAACACTAACCATGAAACATCAACAACTGTTTCTCATGGGACTGATGAACATATTTAATGTTTGCATCTTGAATGTGGAATACTTACTGTAAAAGTGTACACAACACCATGATGAGGACAGAGCTGATCACACACAACACCAGCACTGTAGTCACAGTCTGTGGTCTGTGATTGGTGGCTACTACTGCCAGCAGGTCTGCATGTTCACACCGCATCCCAACGAAGCCCTGATGACACCTGCAAGAAGCGGACATCACATTAAGGCATGATTTTAATTCACATTTCAGACACAGGGCAATTCAACATTCTATACAGAGCATAAAAATTATTTTAAAATCTAAAAATGGCTCCTTCATGCTCCATGATGTTAAACTCATATCTTGGTACAATAACAGAGGATTTACATTTGTTCATTTTTTCCCCCTTAATCATCCGGGGCCTATCCCAGCTGGCTCAGGGCAAAGGCAGGGTACACCCTGAATGTGTCACCAGTTCATTCCAAGGGTAACCATTCACACTCACATTCATGCCTAAGGGCAATTTAGATTAACCAGTCAACTTATAAGGATGTTTTTAGATTGGAGGAAACCAGAGTACTGGGAGAAAATCCACACGGACATGGGGAGAACATGTACACATGAACCTCATGCAGAAAGGCCCAGGACCTTCTTGCTGTATTAATTATAATATAGGTATTTGTCAGAAGGTAATAACTATGAACTGTTAGAACTCTGAATATCCTAGGCTTAAGAAATGGATGGACATGATCTTCCTATTGTGAGCAAAAGGAAATCATTTATTTTAACAACATTTACATTACTACAGAAGCTGCCTTTGTAGGACTCTGTTAAGAAATACAACATCAAACATAATTTATCATCCATTTTCAAATACATGTGGCACCCTTGGGTTTCTGTTGTAAAAGAGTGTTAAATACAAAGTTTTAATACATACAACTTAAATTGGATACGATCGTTGAAAAAATTAAAAAGACAAAAAAATTTAAACAGTAATATACAAATAGTCACAAATTAGAAAGGACATTATGCACCTAAGACCAGATATAATAAAACACCTAAATAAAAAGTGTTTTCCATTTTAAAAAGGAGCTAATAGTATTAGCCAATCTCAACTACTCAGGAAGTTTGTTCCATAGATCAGTGGTTCGGGACCCACAGGTGGGTCGGAGACTTCTTCTGAGTGGGTCTTTAAGTATGCTGTAAAATCTTTATACACTCTATTGCTTAAATTCTGATGCGTATTAAACTTTCACTGTTGTTTTATTAACTTTGTTCACTTTCTTTGATTCAGCATTCTCATATATTTTGTAAATTAATATTGTCTAGATTGCCATGTTCATCTTGCTGAGTATTTTTAAATTCTCTACATTCTTGTTTTATTACATTGCTTTCTGAATTTGAAGGCAATAATGAAAATATGTGCAGATTCAGTTTAAGTTACATTCTGATTAAAATGTTCACTCACTTAGACAAATAATTGATTTTGATGACCTGTTGGACATTGTGGGTCACAAGGTGAGACTCCTTCAGAACCACTGATTACGACCACAGAACTACTTCACTGTGCCTGGTTTTGATCTTGGTGACACTGAGGAAACCTGGACCAGATGCTCCAAGTGGTCTGGACTGCACGTAAGGTACAAGCAGATCTTAAATACATTTAGGTCTGAGGCCATTTAAAGATTGACAAACAAGCAGCAAAATTTTAAATTTATTCTTTATTCCACAGGAAGCCAGTGGAGTCACTTAAGTAACATGGACGAGTGTGATCGGCTCAACATTCTTAGTGCTACTGCGAATTCTTGCAGCATTTTGCACATGTTGAAATGGTCAAACTGATTTTTTTTGAGATTGGTGAATGTGGTACAATAAACAACCTGCTGGAAATTAACACATCTTTTTTTTTTTTGAGGATGCAAATGACTGAAAAGTGATTAACACATTTTGAACCATCTCTCTATATCAAGCAAAAAAGTTCCAACACTGCATTCTGATCAGGTTTCGCAAGAGATTTTTAGTGTAATTAACTGGAATCCTAATCACATACTGTATATGTACAAAATTTGCATAGATACACAGTACTGTTGATAAAAAAGCACAAGCATCAAAAATAAACATTAAAAAGCCTTAATATGAAGTACATTTAATAATACAGTAGATGACTTCAGAATCTGTGAGTTTTGATTTACAGAGGCTTCACTCTGGTGTCATATCATGACACCAGAGTGAAATAATAGCTACTAATACTGACTTATTATAACGATTAAAATTTCTTTCTCACTTTACATCTAATCAGGTTCATATTGTTTCAACTAGCATGTAATGATGAGTATTACTTATAGATAAGAAACTGTTACCTTTACTTTCCTTGTCTGTCTACACAAAATAGTTTCAATAAATCAAAAATGTCATTTCAGATCTGTCTCCCAACAAGTCAACCAACAGCTTTAGATCATAAGTTTTAAATCAACAACAGTTATTCATTCCTTTCACACCCTTCAAGCCATGTGATTCTACCAACCAGCAGAGAGCTAAAACACAGACCAAAGTGACTTATGACTAAATTGACCTAAATTTTTGTAAATCCAAATGCTAATGTATTTAAAATTCTGTCAACCACATGTATCAGCTAAACACTGGTTCCAGACATAATCAGTCAACAATTTCACAGTGTTTATTTGTAGCACCCACAATGCTGACATTTTCACACAAATTCAACACTCACACACATGCAGGTGTCTCCTCCAGGATCAGAAACCGACAGGTGCCGTGGAAGCAGAAGTGACGATGGGAATCAGGACAGTCATCAAAGTGAGACCGAACCGCTGCCGCCACAAACTCTGTGGGAGTGAAAATACACGTCAGGTGGTGTTTTCTAAAAACATGCAGTTTTTTGCAAAAGCTCCAGTCTACATAGATCACATGTTACCAATATTTCCCCTTGAATCCAGCACTGAATAATTGTAGCTGCATTTCAGGCCTTCTTTCAGAGTTTTGTAACAAGTTAGTGAGGAATATCATCAATACCGTTTTTAAATTCTGGCCTGAAATTGGTGTTAACTCAAGAAAATCCGACGCAAAATCCATGTATTCCGCTATGTTTGATATAGTGTAAAAACACAGGGAAAATGTTCTGGGTGAGTCTGAAATCTCAGAAAGAGGCTGAGAGTACACTGATCCCTGTCTGAATGTCAGGTGTGGATGTGAGACAGGAGGCATTCAAGGACATCAGGAAAACAGAGAATCACAGATATGCATCTAAATGATGAAATGAGAGTGGCAACCTAAAAGAAAAGAAAAAAAAAAAAAAAAATCACTCCTAATCAACTGTTGTCAAAAATCTTTGCCATTTTGTTCTTGTCATTATAGATTCCTTTAATACACCAAAATGAAAACCTGGAGTCCTCTTAAACCTACCAAATTTTCTCGACTAACAGAGTGAGTCTGCAGCCTTTGTTATTGTGCCGCAGTAGATTTTTAATGTGCCATTTCAGATTCAAGCCAACACGCAAATTAACCTATTGAGGCAGCAGATTTATAAAGGTTAAATCACTGTCCCTGTATGACTCTTGTGGTTCCTACAGATTAACATCAAACACGTTTTCTGGCAGTTCTATGTTGATTCTGCCAAAATTGACAGAAAATGAGTGACAGGTACGCTTTTCAACTCTGATTAAAAAGGATTTTTTTTTTCCCTACGTAGGTGTCCAGAAATTACACCGACATGCCACCAGAAAATGCTTATTTTTACATACAGTATTTGTCAATTTGTCTTATCACCAGCACTGACATGTTTCATTGTGACTGGGCCATATAATTACATTTACCGCTCAAAAAAAAAAAAAAAAACAAAAAAAAAAACACAACACTACAACCCAATTCCAGTGAAGTTGGAATGTTGTGTAATATGTAAGTAAACTGAAATGAACTGAAATGCATTTCATTCTAATTGGAGAAGGCTTTGTTTGTGTTTCCAGATGCTTCCTATTTGAAAAACTCAAATCAATGTTTCAGTGAAATTTGAGGTTTTTGAGGGCTCCATTATCAGTGTAGATTCTCACTTTTTTCTACTTCAGGCGGCTGCCCCACTGAACAAACTGTCTCAATCATGGGACACAGTTGAGTCATTTCCCACATCAACTTCCTCTTGGTGGATTACTTAAAAAAAAAAAAAAAAAAAAAGAGTGAATGCATCTTTTCTCTACACTTCCCTTACTTGGCGTCAGGACCCACGCTGGGGTGTGGAACCTCTTTACAATTTATTTTTTATTGCTTTTGTGGCTCATTAGGTTTACTTTTGATCATTTTCTTGATGATTGTGTTCAGCTGTAATTATTTTGTTATTTTTTCTTAGGACATTTAACAGTTTGTTAAATTAGTTAATGTCTAAATTGTACTCAGTTAAAATAACACACATAATGCAGCTGTACAGAATACAGAAAATGACAGGTGAATATCATAATTCTAAAAATAGCTTGAGCCTGTGGAGACCCAAAACAACATGTACTAAAATCCTAAAGCTGACTCCCACGCCACTAAGCATAACATTGATGCCTTTTGTTACCAGTTGCGTGTGGATTTGCGGTGGCTTACATTTGTCACCACACCTGCGAGGGACAATTACAGCCTCCTGAAAAGTCAAAAACAACTCTCATGGTTCCCATCAACCTGCACTCTGTTTAAAAAGATCCCTGCAGCAGCTACAATTCTTTAGCAGAAACTCAAGCCTGTCTTTTTTTTAAACAAGCATCTCAGTTTTCACTCTGACAAACACATCTGATTAAATGAACATCCCCAGACAAAACAGAACATTTTTACATACAGTCAGACAAATTCCTACATTAGTCACTCAAACAAAAGTCAGTGTTTTCTGCAGCAGCTGACACAGATGTCATAGTGTGGCATTTAGGGTGGGAAGAAGGATGGACCTCCAGACAGATAGCGGCATTTCAGCCTTCGTCACACACTCCATTCCAACGGTAAATGGGCTTTTGGATTGCAGCCTACGTGTATTGTCTCCTTCTTTCAGACGCTGTGAAAGCCCTCTGTTGTCCCGGAGGCATCTGCCTACCAACCCCTCTCTCCTTCCATGTGATATTGGCAATCATATAAGAGGAACATTGAGACAGAAACCAGCCTTCAGGCCATGTGAGGTGCTTTCAAATAATAGCTCAGTACTGTATAGGTGCAGCCATTGTTGAATTGCTGTATTTACTGCTCATATTCTTCAATTCATCACAATCGCTGCTCTTACTGGCACTAACAGGATCAATTATCAGTGTGTGCCATACTGTCTGCATGTGCTGATGTATTATAGCTCAGTGGGATCTCAGTGGGGCTTAATGTGGTGATCTCCTGCTGTGGGACCATGCTACAGTGAAAGTGGATAATGCAGAAAAATAAAAATATTAACATGCATTCAACATTTGCCTTTTTTCCGAACTGAGCATACGCTACATGATTGGGTGAAAAGTCATATTGCAATTTTAGTCAAGAAAGAAAAGTGCATTAACTCATTCTGAAATGCATTTTCTTTCCAACGAAAGCCGGCCGCACACAGAGAAACACGACTCATGTCAGCTGGAAATCAGCTTGATGCGCGGCGGTTCCCGACCCAGATATTTCGGTCTTGACGACGTCCCGACAGAAATTGTGTCGATTCAACATGCTGAATTGCCAGGACTCAGTCTCGGCGATCACGACTCCGACATCGCGACTTTTATCATTAGTGGACATGTGTCACAAGGCAATCAATGTTTACTGTTGAGAGGAGGAGAGTTGTGTTGGCAGTCTGCAGCTGTGTGCGAGGTAGGGAACAAAGTGCCAATCGTGTGTACCGGACGACCAGATGCAGAGTTGAGTTGAGATGAGATGAGTCCCGTTTATCTATGTGCGGCCGGCGTAAAACATACAAACTTAAAGAAAACAGCAACTTCCATTTGGTATGCTTCACACAGTATTTCTCTCTGCTAGGTGTCATTAGCCGTTTTCCATAAAATGAAAACCAAATGTGAGAGGAACGTTTGAAATTTGGGTAGAACAATTATGACACGAGAGCCTATGTTATTCATGGCTTTGAGAAACAGAGTAGAAGAAGAGCATCTGACTTTTTTCCATGGTTGAAAAGAAATTAGTATTTAATTTCTTTGTCAGTCCTGAAATAACAGTCATGTTTTTACACTTTACCAACGTATCTGGGAAGACGCCTCAAGCAGCTGGTCAGTCAGATGAATTAAATGTTGCTACATCAGAATTTATTAGAAAAAGCACATATGCTCTTTTGCACAAAATGTCGAGTTTGAGAAGTTTATTCAAATTTTACAGTTTTAGAAGCAACTTCAAAGTGCACACTAAATACATTTATGGAAACACACTTACTGAATCCACATTAAGGGTTTGTGTTAATTTTCTTCATTTCTGCAGTTAGATCAACCTAAATCCTTAAACTTAACACCAAATTGCACTTTTTAATTGCAGTTTTTGTGATATATAAAAGCCCAGGATGATACCGCAAGGCAGTTGATTATGCTCCTCTAGCAGAGACTTACTCTTAAGTGGAAGGATGTTCGTAGTAGTTGTTACAATGGTTGTTGCCGTTGCGTTTGTGCTGTTGATCGTGGCAGAGCTACTAGTGGAGGCATTCGTTGGAGCAGTGCAGTTTGTATCAATGGGAATGGTGGCATCAGTAACTGTGGAATTGTTCTGCCCTGCTCCGAATGTAAACAGGGAACCTGCACAAAGAAACACAACATGTATTTAAAATATGTAATATAAAATATAAACATGCCAAAAAAAAAAATCCTACTTTACATAGAGACCAGAGGATTACTGTGCACTTACCATTGAGTACCACAGACATACTAAAAGTACCCACAGAAATACAGAAACGTGTATTATGTTATGATTTCCTTCTCAGGTGTCACATATCCTACTACAGCCTGGGGGTTAGTCACAGCTCTGATCATGTGACCTGGGTCTTCAATGTGATATCGATGCTTCATTGAGTAACTGGTACCTAACAATAGTAACAGGGTCAAGCGCTCACTAAAAGCTTCCTGAAGCTTCATGAACACAGCAGGTCCAATGATGACACAGAGCCATCGGAAATACAGACACAGTGATTTACCATGGTCGAAAATACCACCTAGTGACACCTAAATATCACAGAAATGAGAAATGAGGGGAAAAAATATTAAAAAAAACAAACAGAAATTCAAAGCAAGTTGTGGCTTTGTTCTTGCATGCGACACTAAAAGTTGAACTTGTTTTTCCATGCCAGGCAAGTTAGATACCTTAAAGTCTCCTAAATCTGGACTGTAAATTGTGTTATATATTCCTTTTGTAAATGTACAAACTGAAAATGTGGTATGATTAATAGTGCAGCCTTATTAGGCCCAATATTGTCAATCAGTGACCATGTATGAGCACAGAAAGATAAAAAAAAAAAAAAACTACAAAACATAAAAAGACGTCGTCATTAAAATCATTATATAAGCAATTTAAGATGCTTGGAAATTGGATACAAGTTAATCTTAAAGCTGATCCTCTGTTAATTTTTTTACAGCTAATTTAATTAAAATTCAAATATACAAAATTTTCCACCAGGTTTTTTTCAACTTACCACTTATTAGCAAAATTGCATCCCAGAGAATCCGTGTCATCATGATGAACTGTTCTCTGAACTGCGCCAACTTGACGAGAAGCTGCTCGTCCCAGCTGCAGGATCCACAAGGAACAGAAACAGAAGCAGCGACCATCAGGAGAGAAAACAGTGATCCCGCTGATCCCACAGCAGACCTGTCCACTGGTGCACGAATCACTGTCCTGCAGCAGCTTCGGGAGCTGTAGCACAAGCACGAAAAAAGGTGTTTGGGCTTTTTTTTATTTTGGGCGAAATGCGCAAGAGTCGGAGCGTTTAACTTGACTGGTGTTCAATTGAGGAAACCCGTGTAATCATGAGAGAGGAGTCGACCAATTAGAGACAGACAGAGGGAGGGGACGAGGGTGTGTCCATTCATTATGAACTCAACAGGACCCTGCCTCTGCACAGTGCATTCCAAAGGGGCAGGAACAATACAGACATAAAGACAAAATAAAAGAAATCCATAAAATGCATGATTTTTTTCAGTAAATATATGTAAAATAAGACATTCATCATCTTAAACACAATGGGAGAGATGCTATACTGCACAATTAAACATACAGTAAATAGTTAATTTTCTTCATATAATATTTCCCTAAATCTTAGAAAAAATCTTTTCAAAGTATTTCACTTCATTTTAATTTTTTAAAATGTTTTTTTTTGTTTATATAATTTTTGTTGTATCCCCTGACTATTTTGGGGTTTTTTTGTATCAATTTTTGTTAACTTTTTCCTATGTAATTGTTGCACAAAACTTAATCTTATGCTTTGTTTTGTGTTTCACATATCTGAAACATGTACTAGGTTAATTGTATGCTAGAGTTGTGATTGTCTGTATAGTCATGAGGTCTCAGCCTCAAATTGTGAAGCGCCTAGAGATAATCAGTGATTATGA
>JAQQAE010002865.1:0-21382 GCA_029823295.1 Pseudamia nigra | reverse complement strand
TTTTTCATTTTGTTCATTATTTGGTTGATTTTTGTGTACAGTTGTCTTTCCTTGATGCTCCTTTTGGTTAATTTTTTGCTTATTTTGTTCATTTTTGTTTATGTTGTGTCATATTTGTTTCATTTTCTTTGTGATATTGTTCATTAATTTTCATAAATGTATCCAATAAAGACGCATATTGATGCATTGAGAGATCACCAGAACACAAAAACAACTGATGAAAATCATTCAGAAATACCGAACTAAAAATGCCTCCCTCCCACCCCCAAACAAATACATTGCATTTAAAACTTAACCTTCATATTACATACACATATTTTTCTGGTAAATTATCCTAGTGTACAATATTTCGTCTGCATAAATGTGTCTACGAAGTGGCAGTGTTTGGTCCGTGTGTAGTGTGTGGCTGCGCTGCTAAGTGGTGATAATCACAGTCCAGTCTGTAGAGCCTGCAGGGAGTCCACTCAGCTATTAGCAAGGACACAGAGGTGATACTGGAGATAGAGATAAATACACTCATTGGCCACTTTATTAGGTACACGTTGCTCGTACTGTCTTGAACATCCTAGCTATCATATGATGGCACACTGTGGTCATAAGGAGATGGACATGGTCAGCAGCTGTGGCCTACGGGTCTCAAAATGTGCTACCACCGCCAACCTGAAGTGTTCTAAGCTAGGATGGATCCATGCTTTCATGTTGCTTATGCCAATTATTACCATAACATTCAAGTGTCGCAGCAGAAATCCAGACTCCCCAGACAAGCAACATTTTTTGAGCCTTCTATTGACCACTTTTGCTGAGTCAAATGAATTGTAGCCGTAGTTTCCTGTTCTTAACTGACAGGAGTGTCCCCATGTGTGATCTTCTGTTCAAGGTTGGACATGTCGCGAGTCCATAGATGCTCTTCTGCATTACTCTGTTGTAACCAGTGGTCATTTGAGTTACTGTTGCCCTTCCATCACCTTCAACCAGTCTGACCATTCTCCTCTGGCCTCTAGCATCAACAAGGAATTTTCATCCAGAGAACTGTTGCTCACTGGATATTTTGTCTTTTGCACACTTTGTAAACCCTTTAGATGGTTGTGTGTGAAATATTCAGACTCATCTGGCACCAGCAACCATTCATGTAAATCACCTTACTTCTCCATTCTCATGCTCTGTTTGAACGTCAGCAGGTCGTGATTTGATGAATAGATATTTGAGCTAACGAGTTCTGTCTACAAGTGTACACAATGAAGTGGCCAGCCAGCACACATACCGTACACACTGACACAAAAAAGAGCAGACGTTCACTGACGCGCAGACACATACAGTCCATCCAAACAGAGTCCAGGGATTACACAGCTGAGTCGAGGCAGTGAAAAATGTCAGCACTCTTTCTAATAGCTCTATTGTCCAGCGTTCCCTCTGAGCTCATCATCGTCAGTCTGCCTCGGTTTCTTTTTCTATACTCATCCAACACTCTCATCTGCTTCCACTGCAGATGTTATTAGCTGATTGAATGGCTGATTTCAGCGGATATAAGCCTTATAGATATGGCATATTAGACACCTGATACACCTGTTAGTATGTATTTGTTCATTCTCTTGACTATTTTTGCTCATTTGTTTCTCATTTTGTTTCTTATTTTTCTCATTTTTTGTCATTTCTGTTCAATCTGGACTAATTTGATGATTTCTTTGGATTTTCACATTCAATTTCTCATCTTGTTGCATTGTTTTGCATATTTTCTTAAATGTTGGAAATTTTTTTGTTTTTTTATTATTTTGTTCCTTGTTTTTGCCATTGTTAGCTTTATTTTTGCTTACTTTTTGTTAACTATTGTTCATTTATGTTTATTTTGTTGTAATTTTGCTCATTTTTGTCATTTTGTTCCATTATTTTCCTTATTTTTGCTGAGTGTTGTTCATTTCTTTAATTATTTTGTGCATTTTTTGTCATTTTGTTCCCTTATTTTGTCTGTGTTAACTGTTGTTCATTGTTTATTATTTTGGTCATTTTTCTCAGTTTATTGTTTAGTTTTGATTATTTTTGTTAACTATTGTTCCATTTATTGTGTTTGTTTTTCTCATTGTGTTGCTTTATTTTGCATATTTTTGGTTTGTGTTTTTGTTCAGTGGCGGATTATTTCATCCTTTCTGTATAATTGTAGATTTAGAGCGTAGTTTGTTTATTTTCATTTAATGCTTAGTCTTTGTGCCTATTTTACGTTTTACATATTTTACATTTAAAGACTAAAATGCATTAAAATATATGACATGTTGATAAAATTTACTTTATACAGTGGTATCTTGGACAACAAACTCTTCTGACAACGAAAAATTCGGATACCGAAGAAAAAAACTGCAAAAAATTTCACTCTGACAACGACAATTAATCGGTTAACGAATAGTCACTTCCAGGTCTCGGCAAAGCTAACAGCTGTTCGCCAAGCTAACAGAGGCTAACGGCTAATAGCGTTAGCCTGTAGTCACTTCCGGGTCTCGGATGTGAAAGACCCGGAAGCTAATAGCCGTTAGCCAAGCTAACAGAGGCTAGTGGCTAACAGCCGTTAGCTTGTGTTATGGAGAACTGCTGCTTTGGATCAAAGAGAAGGAAATCGCTGGTGATACTGTACCATCATTGAAGCCATCGGCCCGCGGCGTGTCCCGCTCCCGGCCGTGTTGACACAGTCGGAGACGGGCAGCGGACACGGTCCCGACATGGGCAGTGTCCGCTGCGCGTCGACACCGTCAGACATGGGCTGGCCGTGTCGGAACGCGTCGACACGGGCAGCGCTGCGGCGCGTCCCGCTGTCGGGCCGCTGGTAGCGGCGTTGGTGTTGTTTACAGTTATGGACGTGTGCAGTGTCCAGAGACACACTACCAAGTCATAAGCCAAGGTAAAAATACATTTTAAATCATTTTTAAAACTAATTTCATGCATTCCATTTCAGATAATTAAAAAAACTTCCTTTTCAAATAATAATAATAATAATGAATAAATGTGCAGGTAGGGGTGTGTAATACATACTTTATATGGGAGTTTGTCATGCGTCCAGAATGGATTAATTGGTTTTACATGTATTCCTATGGAAAAAGTCCATTTGGCTAACGAATCATTCGGATACTGAACGTGACGCCGGAACAGATTAAATTCGTTATCCGAGATACCACTGTATTAAGTATCTTCAATTAATTTTGTAGAGTATGGTTCTGATTTTTTTTCATTTTGTTGTTTATTTTCCTTCATTTCTGTTCAGTTTGTGCAGTATTTTGTCCTTTTTCTTCACTTTTTGTTCATCTGTGTTCCCTTCAGACACAGGCGGAAAAAAAAGTTTACTGCTGAAACATTGCAGTAGGCTCCAGACATGCCTGCCTAAAATGTTAAAGAATGTTACTGATGATCTTTCACTTTCTGGAAAAAAAACCTCCTGTGAAGCCTTCAGAGTAAGCAACCCTTTGATTTTTAAATATGCACAATCTATCTGCTGCTCTTTTGAAAAATGTAAAAAGAAATGCTCACAATTTGACTCCTACTCGACTTACACGGGAACATTTCAATTACACGACTTCAACAAGTAGTCACAGAGTCAGTTTGACATCTTGGCGGGGCCTGTCAAACTGCGGCTGCTGCTGCTGCCGAGCTACAGCTGAGTCAAGCATCCAGAGAGGACATCCTTATCTACAACCACACAGACAGCCAGAGAGAGAGAAAATATGGTAAGAGAGAGCAGCAAATGGGAAAAGTCAGACAGAGGGGAGAGAAGAAAGAGGCAGTGGATGAGAGAGACAAGGAGAGAAGAAATGAAAGGAAAGCAGAAATACAGCTGATTCAGATATTATTAAGCTACTGAATGGGCGTCAGTAGGATGATATCAGAACATAGACGTGGAGTAGAAGTCTCCACCTGCCAGATGGGACAAAAGGCATATGCTGCCTTGATTAAGGGGGACAAATTCTTAGGAGGAGGTGACTGGGGTGGTTATAGAATGCCCCACCCACTCTATTCTAATTTTTGGCCCCTAAACTTCGAATGGCACACTTTTTTTTAGCCCATTTGAATTATATCATCCATCATTAAGGCGTATTTTGTCAATTTAAAACATAATGCAAAGATATTCCTCATGCACTTAATTGAAGTTTAGGCATGAAACTACTTGGTTAGGATTGGGGGGAAAGGCCGGGGTGAAGGATGACAAAAATGCACAAAAGATTAAATAGAAGCTCATCTCAAAGGGACTCATAGGTCCTATAAAAAGGAGAACAGTAGTCTACAGTTTTGTACTACAACCACTTATCACAACTCGGATACTCCAGAGCATCACACAACTCATTTAAAGGATTTGATTGAATTAGAATAAAAAAATACAGTTTAAGTTTATCACAAAAAATGTTTTAAATCCATTATACCTGAATGAATCCATACTTGTTTGGTTCCTGGCAGCTGAAATAGGAGGCAGGGAAAACAAAACAAATCACCGGCCTCATCAAAAGCAGTTAGCCAAGCCTATTTCTCACACCAGATTTTTGAAAAAGACCATGTGAAATTTTTCTCTTTGTCTTCTGTTTGTTAGTTGATATGGATGTCCAGCTGGCCAGGTCCAAGCGCCTTAACCTGAAGCTTTCCCTGTGGTGTTCTTCTGTGGAAGTTTTTAGGGTCAGAAGTGAATTGGATTTCTCCATGCAAAAGTTACTTCTCTCAACTGACTGTGAACAAAACGACACCTTCTTCTTCTTTTCCTTTCCTTCTGGTCCCTTCAGGGGTCGCCACAGCGAATCATCTGCCTCCATCTCACCCTATCCTCTGCATCTTCTTCTCTCACACCAACTATCTTCATGACCTCCTTCACCACATCCATACTGTGGCATATTACTTTTTTTCAGGATCTGGGCTTGTTGGCCAGTGACCAAACACATGCAGGAGCTGGGTACAATTTTTTTGAGCCCAAGCATTCTCCTATTTTTTGTATTGGAGGGGAGCCTACTGTGCATGCACCATTTATGACAAGAGTTTATGGTAAAGATTTTTGTGTGTGAGGAACAGGAATTACATCACTCACTGTAAACAGCTGTGCACATTTTAAAACTACATTTAAATGCAGATTATACATGGTACTCATGGAGTGTAACATATAGCTCGTTTATTTAAATTTCCAGGTTTTTGTTTAACTATTTTTTGTGATTCTTCTCTTTTTCTTGTGAGACAGACAGAGAGTCCCACTTTGAAAAACACTATTAAACTGGTGGTTGTTTGTCTATTCTACTACTTACTGCATTCCTCAGCATTGTATCTTTCTTTAATAATGTGTTCTAATGCAGGCTCAGTCCTCAAGCTTCTTTCACTCTGTGTGTGAGTGGAGAGGGGCAAGTTTGAATAGTGATGTTTGGAGTCAGGGCAAGAGAAAAGTTACTTGTTTTACCTTTAACCTGTTAAGCACCAGCCTCTTTGTTTTAGGATTTTGATATTTGATGTTAGTGCCAAAATTGTGTGGTGTGTGTAAATATGACCTATATGTGCAAAGTGCCTCATGTGTCATTCGATGTACAGTGCAATATGACTATATTTTTACATGATTAGTGCAATTTTATGCATTTTGTTGCAGACCGGGGCTTTGGGGTCCCCCAACTGCCCAGAGTGCTTCATTTTAGGGGATTCTAGGGCAGAGGTATTCAACTATTCCCAAAACGGCCAAGACACTGCAGGTTTTCTTTCCAGCAACTCACGAAAGCAGGTGTTTTCACTGAAGAGCAATCAGTGGGAAGGAATTCAGTGAAATCACCTGCTGAAGAGACTGGTTCAGTGTCTCTGCCATTTGTGGCAGTGATTATATACTCCTGCCAGTTAAATTGACAAACATCAAATGTGTTAGTTACTGACTGCATAATTCAACAAAAAAATCACATTGCTCACCATTGACCTTAAAGTGTTTTTTTTTCTAAAATTTCATCCTTTAGGGCAGGAGTCTCAAACTCCAATGAGTTAGGGTCCCCTGCCGCCATCGTCTCATTAGAGAGCCACATCAGTGTCCGATTAATACAAAAAAGAACAGAGTTCTGAAAATGTAGTGTTTTTGTTAGTTTAAAGTTTAAGTTTAAATATTTCATTATACAAAACTGCAAACAGCATGTGCAAATCTTTTTTCTCATGAAGAGATTTTCTCAAATTAAACAAATTTGCAGACCCGTGACAGCACTTCTGCTCATACTTTGATTAACAAATTCTTATTAGGTTTGGACTGTAATTACAAAGTTTGCCTCACTGAGCTAACACAAGCAAATCCTCCATACATTTGAGTTTTCTGTTCATATTAGAAAAGTTAAAAATAAAAAAAACATACTTTTTTGTTCCACACAAAATGCAAATATTTTCCTCATCACTTATTTAAACATTGTCATGAAGTAATAAATGAAATACCAGGATACATATGTACAGTACTTTGCATATTGTCCTCATATAAAAAGCTCAAACAGATGTGTACATTTTTATAAACATTTTTAACTGTT
Source organism: Pseudamia nigra (assembly GCA_029823295.1). Lineage (NCBI taxonomy): Eukaryota > Metazoa > Chordata > Actinopteri > Kurtiformes > Apogonidae > Pseudamia > Pseudamia nigra. The sequence continues at coordinate 14,894 of JAQQAE010002865.1, read as the reverse complement.
AGTGCAAATATTTCTTTTCTAAAACTTCAGGCTTTTTACCATAATTTTTCACAGATGTTTTTGACAGTTCATTAATCTGCTCAGTTAACTGGCTTCAACTGCAGCATCAGTGTCCTTACGGGTCAGCATCACACCAGCTTTGTGGAGAAGTTCTTGCTGGGATAGTAGTCCTCTCTGTAGCTGCTTGGCTCATTTCCTCCTGTCATCTCCTTTGTAGTTCTCATAATGCTGTCTGTGTTTAATCGAATAATGACTCTTCTTCCGGCTTTCAGGGAGAGCGGACACTTTTCTATCTGCTCCCGTCCCGGTTTTCCCTGCTTGCTATGTCTTGTCTGTGTGTTTTGCTTCATTCTCTGTCAGATTCTCCCCCTAAACCCAAAGCAACATGGAATAGACCAGCTGGAACTCAATAAAATTGACACGCAGGAAGACGGGTTGAGCAGAAACCAAGGGTCCTCAGAGGACAGCGGCTGCTGGACGTGAGGATCTGTGGGCACATGGGGGGCTTATGCATTTTTGAGACGCTGTCCAGTGAGGATGTGATGGACATTTATCTATTCGGAACCATGCTAACAGGATTTCTACTGATTGGCTTGGGTGTTTTCCTGGTGTATCGATTAAGAAGACGGAGAGAGCTGTTCAAAGCCCAGCAAAGCTTTGTCTCCAAATCAAGCAGTTGGGAAGAGCACTGGCAGCACAACATGGACAATTTCTGCAGTATATACAGTACCGTGTAGTTATTAATAAATTAAAAAAAATCTTGATATTCATTGATATCAACCCCTGCTTTCATTTTGTTCTGCATTTCATAAAGATCTCCTTTTATTTCCTGAGGCCACCATTTTGCATCTTTTCCTGTGGAATTTCTCATGAAGTCATCATTTATTTAACAGGTATAGAGGTCAATGTAATTGCAAAAAGATGTGGAAAATGTTTTTGCCGCGTCTCAATAAAGCGGATTTCTTCTTTTTTTTCCTGAAACGGAAGAGTGAGGATGAGTGTGAGGATCGTTTGTTTGCTACAGACCAGATGTGCAGAGGTGGGAGAAGTGGCATCCTTAAAGGTGGCAGCTGTGGCTCAGTAGGTAGAGCAGGTTGTCCATGAACCAAAGGGTTAGCAGTTCAATCCCCAACTTCTCAGGTCCTTCTCATGTCCTTGAGCAAGACACTGAACCCCACACTGAATGTGTGTGCAAATGGGTGAATGGAAAGCAGTGTAAAGTGCTTTGAGTGCTGTAGGGTAGAAAGGTGCTATATACTGTAAGTGCAAGACCATTTACCTTAAAGTGTGCTGTAAAATCTCTTAATGTGTATTGCTTTTTGATATTTGGAAATGCAAGTTTTCTAGCACATTTCTCTTTTTCAAAATAAAAACCTTTGACGGCAAAAGAGCAGATTTTCCAAAGAAAGTCTTTAAAAGCCAATTGAAGCAGACAGACAACCATGAAAGACATTCAGGTTTTCAGAATAAAAGCCTTGGTAAACCAAAAAGCTGACAATGTAGCATGTGGGAGACCCAGATTTAAAATTAATGTTATTGAGATCCAATAAAAAACTGACAGGCCAATCAGGGGTGTCGGTAATTTTTCAAATACGAGCCTGTGGAAATCAACGAGAGGCCTCTGTAAACCAAAAAAACCTGAGAATGAAGCACTTTTAACATCAAATCCTCTGGAAATCATTAAATCCTGTCAGATAAACATAGGGTGTGGATTAAACTAAACAGGTGAGTTCCAGAAAACATTCACTCCTTGCACAGTGTTTACAGAGGTGAAAAGGAACACTTCATTTCTGCTGTACATTTGAATTTGTCTTTTGGCCTCAGCCCCCGTGGACAATGGCAGTACTGCAGTTTTTCAGATGTTGCTGCTTGGGTATCGGAATTCTCTTTTTTATTCACTAATTTATTTATTTTAATGACAATTTAACTGTCACAACAAAAGTCTTGAACCATGAATGACAGCAGTGCATCAATGGGTGCTTTACTGTGACTGAGCATCAGTTTTCAGCACCATCAGTAACTGTCTGATTTGACAGTTTACAGTGAAAAAAATAGGGCAAAACTTCTTTCAGGAAAAAAAAAACACTCCTCTATTGTCTCCACTGTTTTTTATTATTCCAATGTCAGATCACTTCATTGGTCACTGATTTTTCTTCTTGTTTACTCCTACCAATAGAATGTGAGTAATTGGCACTAACTACTTCAGTGTATGGTAAACACTCACACACAACCACACAGAGCTTTCATGACCCACTACCTTTGTATTGGCCAGAGTACAGTCATTTGTGTGGTGGCATTGTTCAAAAGAAACAAAAGAAAGAGCTGTTTATGGGCAAGTCACTCAGCTGTAACAGTGGGATTACAGAGACCCGCGGGTCACTGGTCACTAGTATACAGTACACACACATGCACTTTCAATGACAGGTTGCAAACATCATTATACTACTGACGTTATCAACACACACAGCCTCAGGGAACGTTTGCCGCGTGAGCAGCGGATCCCTCCAGGCAGTGGTAACAACAAGAACAGTGGTTGTTGTCTTAGATGAAACAAAGGATTCTAGGATTAGAATGTCTCATGAGTGACTATCAACATTTTAATAATTTATTAAGTTACATAGCACACATATAGTCCCATGAGGTAAGAAATCTAATGCAAACAAGATGTGAATGTCCCCACTGTGGGACTAATAAAGGTTGATCTAATCTAATTATTCTGTCACAAGGTTTTCACCTTGTTTGTTTTCTTCATTATTTGGATTATTTATGTTCATATTTATGAGGTTATTTTGTCCCTTCTGGATCATTTTTGTTGCTCAATTTACTCATTTTTGTTCCTTTTGCTTGGTTGACTATATATACTTTTATTTCTTTTGATGTTTATTTTTTTCTTTGGTATTTTGTTTTTTCTAAAAAAAAAGAAAGAGAAACAAAATAAGCAATTTCTGGAAATTCTGAATGCTTAACCATTAAGTTTGTTAATAAAAAAACGAAAGTATTTGAGAAAATAATAATTGAAGAGTGCATCCCTTCAGGTGATAGGAAGAACAGTGGGGTTTTTTCTGTGAGTTGGGGCACCTCGTCGTAAATGACATAAACTGATAAGATTTCCAGCAACAGCTTAATCACATGCAAACACATGAGCACACACGCTGAGAGAGACTAATTGATAAGAGGAGGGGTCAGGAAACTCGCACTGATAGTCCACTAACCCCACAGCACCCCCTCTAAGCAGCATTTCTAGTTTCATTGATGTCTTAAATGTTGGTGCAGTGAAATTGAAGTGTTATGGCAAAAGTTGCAAAAACAATTCCATGCAACACATCAAATACCTGGATGATGATGGTGACATTTTATTGCCTGTTAGAAATCTGGCCAAGCGAAAAGAATTATCCAGTGGGTTAAGACAAAACAATTATTGCCTTCAACTTCTTCTTCTTCTTCTTTTCCTTTCGGCTGTTCCCTGTTACACCCCTATGTTCCAACATCTCAATGTTCCAACAATACATGGGGGGAGGGACGGGGTACATTGGAGATTAATACATTGCTGGGGCAAAAGCTCTCTACCCTCATGGTACATTATTGGATTGATGTTATTGCTATTACTTTTGTCGCTGCTTACTGTCTGTTGGTATTTGGGATTGTAATAATAGTCACAGATAATTTATTATTCCACCTGTAGATGACGTGAACAGTCACACAGAGACCACTGTGGTGCTGAATGGACAGCGGTCAGCACGGCGGGTGCTTGTCACATTCATGAGAGTGGATTATAATTCTTTGTCCATGGGGTTATTATAGATGTATACATATACTACATTCACAAAATACCCCCCGACCCTCACGAGGAATAAGAGGTAGAAAATGGATGGATGGAAAATAATGTGTGTGTAGTAGCCCTCCCTATACCTGGAGTGAACATGATAACAAAACGGAGAAATCAGGGAGTTTCAGAATATACGCCAGTCAAATTTCTACTCCCCTATGTATTGTTGGAACATAAGGGCGTTGGAACATAGGGTAGTCCCCCCGAGAGCAAGCCTAGGGTAGGCAGCCATCTGCCTCCACTGGTTGGTATTAGTGGACACAGGAGAAACAAAAAAGAGAGTAGCAGTAGAGCCACAAACAGCACAGACAGACACAGGACCGTTCCACATCCAGCACCGTACATCAAGAACATCTAAGTCCTGCTCCTGGGAGACCCACATGAAGGACAGGGAGAGAGAGCATCAAACCTTCCAGCAACACATAGTCCCAAAATACCTCAAGGCATCATTAAGGCTTGGTTTCAGAAGTCCTAGAAGGGTCTTGAATGTCTGTCAGTTGCCTGATTGGTACCCTATGGAAAATATCTGGTGAAACTTGAAGAAGGTAGTTGCAGCATGCAAACCCAAGAATATTAGTCAACTTGAGGCGATTGCCCATGGGGACTAGAGGGATTCCTCAGGAACACTGCCAGAAGCCAGTGTCTGGTTATGCATCACATTTCCAGCATGGCAACAGCAAAAAGACACACCCAGAGACTGCAGTGTTTGTTATAACTTCCACTGTATGTGGAATTAAAAAAACACATGAAATATTGACCTATTTAAGTGGCTCTCATTTGATTTGTTTATTAGAAGAAGCTAGTGACACTGATTTGCAGAGGAATGTGAATCATTTTGAGTCCAACTGTATGCAACAGATTGAGTCCCTCTGAGTAATAAAATAAAAAGTAAATACCTGCATGTTGGTTTGGGAGGTCACCTTTGGGTCAAGCTGGAAACTACAATGATTAGTCAAGTTTGTGGAAACATTGTAATTGGGAAAAGTATATATATTTATGTAGAATTCACAAGGATTGGTGGGATTTCTGTCAATCATCATAATCATGGCAACTTCCCCGAGAGATGATTAATTTGATTGTTTTCCCTTGTTTCTTTAGATCCTAGTTCTATTCTATTTCCGCCTTCCTTCATTCATTGATTTATATTTATATAGAGGTAAGAAGTGAGTTTTAATGTGTGTTTTCCTTCCTCAGTGCCCTCTGTATGCTAATACTGACTGTAAACACCTTGAAGTAATCTCGCTGTTGCTTTAGCTTGTAATTAGGGGAAACAATATGCAATCACACACAAGCAAACACACACACAGTGGAATTTATTGCATGGTAGAGCTTATGTAAGGGAGCTGAGTACAAATCATCAAGTCTGCAGTAGTTACCTGAGGATATTTAGCTGAAAAGATCATGTTTGGGTTATGCGAGACAGAAAGGAGGGAAGTAATCAACTACAGAAACACACAGCACATACACACAGTAATCCCTTCGAGCTTGTGCTGTTAATTTCCAAGGGTTTCTATAGCTCATATACTGTACGGGTGACATTTTCATCTCCTATGCGGGAGTGAAATGGAACATATTTTGACCTTTATGGAGTAACACTTACAGGATTGAAGGGGAGGACTGGAACTGTAGGAAGAGCAGGCCTAGAAGGGCATGGCATGGGAGGAAAAGGGAGAGTAAAAAATGGCTGGGCTGGCAGATCTGCAGCAAATTAAAGAGGAAAAGACAGGCAGACTGGAGGGCAAAGAGATTGAAAGACATATTGGAAAACCCGTCTGTTAACTAAATGCAACAGGCTGCTTGGGGTATCAGTGTGTTTTCCTATTGTGCTTGATAACAAGAAATGCAAATAGGCCTACTCTTAAAGGCACCATCATTGAAATTTAATGTATATGTCTATCACAGTTCTATGGGGTAATGGTAAAATACAGTTCATTTGATTTTTTTTTTTCCTTTTTGTCTCTGCCATATATTCTAATTTCACTGTGAGGTGTTGTACCTGTACTGTCTTTTTTTTTTAGCAGAAGATGCTGTGATTAGATGGGCAGCAGGCTGAATTCCATGATGAACTGGGATCATATAGCATTCCATTTAATCCAGAACTCAGAGGCTGGAACCGTGAGTGAGGTAAACGCTGAGCTGATCACGTTCCAGCTGTGAAGGTGGAAAACTGCACCATGGAAAGCTGGCTCATTTGAAGAGTAGACATGATAACAACTACACATGATGTTTCGCACATACAAACAACACACTACAATGCAATGGATATAAAATTGAATAGTACTACAGTATGTGTACGACCGACATAATATGAAACAAGTACACCAGCGATTTGTGGCGACCGTTCAGTTGTTGTGAGTGGCAGCCATCATGAACTGTGCAGTCACGATTGGTGGGGTTGTTCTCACTTTCTGAGTTGGAATTCTGACTTAAGGGGACACTCCAGTTGAAATTTAAAACTAAGAATTCTGACTTCTGAGTGCAATGGGAACAAAGTAATATTCTCACACAACTACAAACACAGAATAATGCACTTTCATCATAATTTTGCCAAAAAAAAACCATAATATTGGTAGTTGGGTTACAGGCGGGGCTAATTTTAGGTTGGCTATGATTAGTGAGTCTAAAAATGCAAAATATCTTACTGGTTCATGGGGGCAAGACTAATGCATTTCACCTTGACTGTGAATGGTGTGACCAAATATCACAAGTTATCAAAAACCAGTTTAGCTTCTTTTAACTGGAGATTGTTTTGTTGTGTAGATTTCTCATTTCTGGCAAGACTGAAAATGTTTAAAGTTTTACATTTTTTATTTTCCACTTCATACTTTATATAAACATCATACCCCGAGGAAATGTGTTTTCAGAGTATGGGACCTTTAACACTTCTATTTATATCTGTGTCACTTATGCAGTGTGTGTCTATCACAGACCTCTGTAAGGGTACAGGCAAAATATAGTTTGCTGATTTGATTTGTTTACTTTTCCAATGGCCTCAGATACATTGATTTCACTGTGAGGTGATGTACTCACCAATTTTTCACAAAAAAAAAACCCTCTGATTGGCTGAATCACAGGTCGTTCCTTGGGTGACCTGGAATGATAATGCAATGCTACTGTAAACACTGAATAATGTGCTTTTCACGGGCAATTTTATGAAAAAACATTGTTTGCAATGTTTGCAAATGCACATGAGGAGGACCATATTTTAGCTCGACTATGATTAGTTCCCACCTGTAATGTTTCAGAATTTGAATTGCAGTTTTTAAAATGCAAATAATTGTTGGTTGTCAAAGGTCAACACCACTAATTTATGTCTGTCCAGTCTTATGAACATAGTATCTTTCCCTTAGAGTGGCGTTCTTAAAAATGCATAGTACTTGTTAACCCTGATATAGTTTATATATTCAAGTATTTGCTAAAACATGTCAAAACTGCAATATTTGAAAAACATGGTTGCTGTTATGCCTTTGTCATGTACAGTATCTTATCTGGTCTGGGTCTTGGTTTTGGTCTCATCTTGGACTTCATACAATCTGGCCTCAGTTTAGGTGGTCTTGTCTACTTTACAAAAGTAGGTAGACAGTATATCAGCTGCTAAAACACAGAGTACCTAGAGTACCTTGCCTAGAAAACTACTATAAGCCAAGATCTACAGTATCTCCAAACATCCATTTATCCTTAACGGCCCTTGAGCTAAATGCAATCCATGATGTGGACTTATTGGTATTTGATTGTACAGTTTTTATACAATGAAGTGCCACTGTCATTTTGTGTGTGCTTGCAAAAATTCCCAGTATATGTATGAGCTCACATGAGCAGTAATAAGAGACACTGAAAATAACTCCTCCTACAGAAACTGATTTTTCAAAGTAGCAAAGTCTGGGATTACTGATTTGGGTGGTGTGAATTATGGCAGGAGTTTCCATGGAACAAGGACACAGTTGTACTTCTCCGACTATTTATAGGGAAAAGGACGGGAGTGGAGGGAGTGAGGACCAGAAGACAGGGAGTGAGATAATAACTGGAGTTACTTCCAGGGAAAATCCTATTTCTGCAGTCTGGCAGAGATAGAGGAATATGTGAATGGATGGAGGATTGAGAGAACGGGAGGAATATGCAGTGACTTTCTGAAGAAAATCCCATTTTTTCAGTCGGAATGGATGGATATGGGATAGATGGAGGGATGGATGGAAGGACAAACAGACGGAGGAACTGGAGGCTGGCTGGCTTGAAGGGATGGACTATTGCATACAACTTACATACAGTATAACTATTGTAATATGTGAGTAAATGTGAGTTTGGAATAGTAAATTAATATGTACAATCAAATCTACACTGGATGTGGATGATGGATTGACTATTATATATAGCGTTATATTGAGTAAATGTAAATGTGTTTTTACATATTCATTTACTATTTCAATCAAACCTACAGTACAGTAGCTGTAATGGAGAGATGGATGGATGTGTGAATAGTGGAAGGATAAGGAAGGGTGGAATTACTTCCAGTAAAATCCTATTTCCTGCAGCTGGTAGATTTAGCACCTGGCATCTTCAGATTACCATAATAATCCACCATGAGGAATGAACCTGACTCTGGACTCAGGTGCATGTGTTTGTTTGTGTCTCAGAGTATTTGCGGAAGTGTGTGTAAGCGCCTGTGTTCATCAGGCATGTCAGCTTTGTGTCTTCATCTCTCTGAATGTGTGTGTCAGCCAAGGAAAGATGAGTAGGGAAAATAGGCAGTTGCTACTGTGGTTTGTAAATTTGATTTGGAGCATCCTCTTCAATGCGATGGTTGACCACATCCATCTGCATCCCCTCCCCCACACATGCACACTCACATATTAAGAGACACTAATTGATTGAGGAGCATTGGCTGATGGACAGCATCTGAAGAGATGAGGAGGGGTCAACAGCTGTTGTACTTCCCAGACCTACTAACGTGTGTTAAAAGACAGCAAACACACAGACTGGCACACATAAATACAAGTGTGTAATGCTGCCATGTGGCCTGGGATGACATGGAAACAGGAAGACACACTGGCACGCACACACATATGCGTGCACTCGCATTGCCTTATAATACTATTATACTTGCTTGACTGAGCATTTTATAAAACGCACGTGTCTCTGAGGTCTATACAAAAGGAAACCATATGCCCACACACACACTTACACCCAACCATGGGAGTTTAACATACGCTGTGTCGGGTCACCTTTACTTTGTTAACAGGGACATGGATGATCATGTCTCATCATTAATCTGTCAAGAGCAAATCTAGGTCAAAAATGTGATGATCATTAACTATAACGGACAGACTGCAGACACCATGACTGAACAATAGACATACATGAAAAAAGCACTAATGTTCAACTGACAACTTAAAAGACAAATAAGAGCAATAACAAAAGAATGATTAGTATTAGCTTAACCCGAACCTAAGAGAATAAGCTCTCTGTCGCTTGACTGAATGTCTTCCATCAGGTGAGGCCAACAGAGGTTCTAAATCTACAGTCTTCATCAGATCTTCATTATGACCCTGGATTTGGACCGTGTTGGTTTATCCATGAAGAAAACAAAGGATTTTTATTTTTAATGATCAAATAAAGTTGATTGATTGAAAGTGCGCGAGGCCACATCCATGATTTGCCTCAAAGGGCTTCACAGTCTGTATAACGTATAACAACCACTGCCCTTAGACACGTTGACCATTTTTATACCTTTTTAATACATTTTTTTCAATGATTCTTAATTGTCCTCTAAAAAAGTGCATACTCTTTAGAAAAATCAAGGTGAATTATTTAGCTGATTTCAATGTATTGTGGCAATCTGACGCACTCAGGAATGCAATGGGTTCAAACACTTTTAATTTGTCATAACTGTGAACTTAAGGGAAGGCTGGCTGGTCATAAACATGCCATAAGAATGATCTGTGACTGTCAGATGACTACAACATGTACTGTGTTCATTTATGAAGCTCATGTAACCAATTACCTGCCCTTCTGCTGACAGACTCTGCTGAGTGTCATTAAATTATGTGACTAACTACCTGCACATGCTGATCATGTAACTGCAGGGCTTCAGAGCCCCTCATGTAACAGTGCCTGGGTAAATCATGAGGCTGCTTTTCAGACAAATCATGTGACTATTTGTCTACCTCCGATGTGCAAGACCGCAAATGCAGATAATTTGTGTTTGTCCCAGTGGGAAAAGCTTGGGGGTTTGCAGAGAAATAACTTAAAGTTGTTGTCCAAAAAGCCTTAATTCCCATAGATTCAACTTCTCTCAAAAATACTGAGTGTATAGATTTTGTCATGGGTCATCATGGTCTCAAATGTTTTATCCAGACCCGGTGGTCCATTTTTAGATATGGTTTGATAAATCTCTGCCATCCTGGGCTTTGAATGACAGGTCTCTATGGCAGCTCCACTTACCTGTGGAGTCAGACTGTTGTAGCTTCTATTTGCTACATACTCAGCTCGGCTCAGTTTAATTCGTTTTCCATTGCAAATGAGTACTACCAGTGTAGGCGGAGTCGCGTCCCAAAACTCTCCTGTCGGCATTTGCGCGCAACACAAGCACAATACAACAATGGAGGACATGGAGGCAATGAAGTACTTGCTGCTCTGTATGTGGCTTTTAATCAAACAAAAGTTACAAGAAAAGAGACAGAGAAGAAAAACACAGAGGAAAAGTACAGGAGACTTTGTGAAGTCATATAGTAGTATGAAGCCGAAGACGAGAGGAGGTGAAGACAGGCAGGCTATCTATTGTGATAATAAAGGTTTGTAAATTTATATGAAAAGGCTCCAATATTATGTGACAAAGAAAATGATAGATTTCATTTTTAATTATTAAAAAAATACTCCGGCAGTTTGACACATTAGCTTTAGTGTAATTCATTCGACAGAATTATGAGGCATAATGTAAGTTGTGGTTAAACACATTGAATCCCACTAAACACTAACTTGTTATTATAAAATACATGTCTAGATATACTGGTACTATTACTATAATGAGCAGTGTCATCTGTACTGACATATACAAGAGTAGTGTTTTTGTCATGACTTCACCTGGAAAGGAAAATAACTTATATTTGGTAACTTTAGTTATTTATGCCCCCGTCCCTCACGAGGATTAAGGGGTAGAAAATGGATGGATAGTTATTTATGAGCCATCATTACACCGAAACATCATCGATACCTGTTTACTTTGCATGGTTTACTCTTCTCCTGTAGGTGTATTTCAGACAGAATAGAAAAGCATGACAATCAAATAACAGTGCAATTCTTTATTTGTGAGCAGTAAATTATAGACGGTACAGTGTGCAAAGGTGAAAAACGAAACTATGTACATTGATGTTCAGTTCATTCATAGGCATGAAAGGCTGGGATAGGGTGAATTCCTGGGATCGGGTGCTAGTCACACTGAACCCGGTTCTGTTCGTCCTCAGTCTTCATCTGTGTGAGAATAGATGTAAAGTCCGGTCTGATGTTGACCTGCTTCCTCTTGTCTAGAAAGGTAGAAAAGCAGTAATGAGAGGTGGTTAAACATAGCAGGTTTTTTGACGTATTGGGGAAATAAACTTACAGCTTAAAGTCAGTGTTTATTGTTTCTTACCGATGAAAACATGTTGCTCTGTCGAAGCCGGTCCTTGTGTCAAAGCAGACGCAGGGGAGCTGGAGAACATACACACACACAACACAAACTTACAACACGTAACAAAGTTTTTTACTAGTGTTAACACTGTCTTGTTCATCAGATGTTGTTGACATGCTGACTTGCTGACTTTACTTGTTGTTTTCAGTGGTGATACTTGTTAGACACCAAGCACAAAATACAAGCAGAGCACAGAGTTAGTATTGGTGACTAAACTAACTAACCTAGTCCATTGTCTGCAAACACAGGACAATGGCATTACTTTCAAAATATCACTGTTCGTTCACAGTGAGTTTATCACCGTCAGGATAAGTAACATTAAAGATGCTTTAGCGTTAAGTCAAAAACACTCACCATCCTCTATTGGGTTCTCGGTCGGTTTCCATTAGATTGATCCACTTCCAATTGTTTCTCGTGGCTCCGTCTGGTTCCCTCTGAATTTTGTCTCAGCCACCAGACACAGAGACATCTGGACCTCGTCATTGGACATGGTGTGGATTTACACATTGCCATTGTCGATTAATACAAGCAGCGATACAGATATACAGTCGCTCTTGTTCGGTTTTTAAAAATGCTGCGGTTCCTTGCTGTGTCGGAGTCTCTCTCGAGATGCGTCCAGTGATGCCACTCCCTAGCCAATCAGAGGCTTGCACTCTGTGTACGTCACATTCTCTACTCGACTCAGCTCGCTTGGAACCCTGGCCGAGCAGGTACTAAACAAATACCTGGTACCAGGTACTATGACCTAATGGAAACGCTCATGAAGCCAGCTGAGTCGAGCCGAGCCAAGTAGGCACTAGTGGAAAAGGGGAAACTGTTTCCTGACAGTTGAGAGTTTAAAGTAACAACACCATGAAATAACTTTGTTAGGTCATGCTTGATGAAATTTTACCAAGACCCCTAACACACTCCAGCAGCTCTGCCCACGAATATGGCGAAGTCCTGTTTTCATCTCCACAATTGTGTCCATGAAATGATGACCCCACTGAGCTCATAAGAGCAGTTCAGAAATATATAGGTGACGTCACAGTTTCTCTGTCACTAATATATACAGTCTATGGCTTGCCCCATGGTTTTAAGTGTTGTGGAATGAACAGCCATCGTAAATTAAGGCTCTTTAACCCATTGTCCTCTCGAGTGCCTCAGGTCTCTTCAATACCTGTAAATCTGCAAGATGTCTAAACCAAAGAGCACCAGAGGGACACCATTTTAAACAACCAAGCACTACTTCTTGCATCCCGTTTTATCCACTTTTTTCTGTTTCCATTTTTTTATTTTTCTGTTGAACTACTACAAATGTCAAATAATATGGCATAATAACATTGCATGCCTATAAATCATTTGCAAGGGGAAGACAACCAAATAAAACAAAGCATACACAGCATTTACTTGCAAGTCTAGTAATGTGGTTATTCCATTATATCTATCCCCAGCCACCTCATTCCTAAGGATTGTCTCCAGTTCATGTCACCTGTATTAATGTGCTTGCTCTTAAGACACCAGGGATCACAAAGTACTGTACATGAACACATTTCACTCATTATCCTTTTTGGACTCATGTGCATACCAAATATTTTTTTACTTTTTATATGAACATTTTTTTTAAATTATACAGATCAGGATATTGTCAGTCGAGTTGTTGGGCCTGTTGGTAAAAAAATATTACCCATAGGATGAATGTTTCTGCAAAATGTAATGCATGTGGTATTGCATTTGGAGGCAGGGTGTGTCAAAATTCATGTTAAGTGTATCTATTTTGTCTCTGTGCATGTTCATTTCCATATGCAATGTATCTTTGACTTCCACTCTCTTTCTTGCACATAAATACTTATTTTCCTTAGTGTGCCTTTTTTTTAAAATCTTTTCTTAACTTTGACTGTGTGAATGTTTAGTTTTCCACAATGTCTGCATTCCACATAATTCAGCTCTGTGTTTACCTCTAAACCACCTTATGATATCTCCCCATATTCCACCCTTCTCTGTTTCCCTTTGACTTTTTCACTGTCCAACAACCATCACACTTTGTACAAGATAAGGCAGATTTTGCAGATTTATTGACACGAGAAAGCAGTGGAAATGGAGGACAGAAGATAGTAGGAAGTTGATGAAAATGGAAATGACCACTGTAACTCAATCTTTTATCTTTCGATTTCTTCTTTTCCATCTGCCTTTCTTTCTTCTTTATAGCTCTGGATGGCCCTAAAACAAGGCACGGGTTGAAATACAATGGCTTTAATGATGCATCTTTTCTCATTCCCTCTCTCCCCTTCAGACACACACAGATACACTATTTACAACTCCATCTTTTTAGGGTTCCTCTCTCACTCTCGTGTTTTACAGCACCGCAATAAAACAGACAAGAGACAAATGGTCAACGAAGACCTGCTTCTGAAAAAGGGCATTTAGTAGTCACTTAGTCATACAGCTGGCCTGTGAGTCAGTCAATAATAGTCACATAGTACACTATTCATAACAGGCTGTCAGTAATGCAATTCAGCAAGTCATAAATGCAGAAGTTTTCTAGGGTTTTAGCCAGTTCGAGTCAATCAGAAAGACAGAAGAGTAGTAAAACCTTGGAACAAATGCTCCTGAAAAACAAGAGATGCTTTGTATGCAGTGTCATTTACGCTATTTAAAAAGTCCTTACAAAGACTCCATATGGATTTTTTTCCATCTTTCTGTCTTTTAATGAAAATAGACTTACTATTCCCTTTGTGACCCCTCTGAGGAGTTTTATCAGGACATACACACCCATCTAGAACACTCTATATTCCTTATGAAACAATGGCTGAACCCAAATCTTCACAAACACAGTTGGCCTTTTGGTGCGACCCCCCACTGATGCCCCACTCCATCAAGGCTAATGGGTTGTGACTCTTAAGTACACACACTCTCTCTTTGTCTCACAGACACACACACACCTTTTACAGTGGGAAAACACTAAAGTGAGCTTATCTATTGGTCTCTACAATCTCTGTGACCCCTATTACCCTTATATTTAAGCGACCACAGGCCCAGTCAAAGCAATAGATACCACGCCCAAAATGAAAATAGAAAGAGATTTAGCCATTTATTCAACCAATCCAACGTAATCACCAGGAAAAAAAAGATAGCACTGAAAAGTTCAGAAAATCAAGGAAATGTACAGTATGATCTCAACATACTTTGCCACTGAAGCACCACCCATAATATTGTGTTGGTTAAGGTTGGGAAAAGATGCCAGTTTAGTATAAATAAATACATTGTTAGCCATTTTTAATCACACCTTTATGTTTTTTGACAAAAAGCTAAGTCTACATGTTACTTCAAATACCCGTATTTTCCGCATTATAAGGCGCACCAGATTATAAGGCGCACCCCCCAAAAATGTCATTTTAAATTTTGTTTTGTTTTTATAATCCGGTG
>JAQQAE010002864.1:0-21385 GCA_029823295.1 Pseudamia nigra | reverse complement strand
GTGTGTGTGTGTGTGTGTGTGTGTGTGTGTGTGTGTGTGTGAGAGAGAGAGAGAAAGAACCGACATTTGATTTGCACACAGTCCTGTGTGTTTGAGTGTTGCCTTAGTAGATCACTGATTGGCACAAAGCCAAGATATTATTATGTCTTGAACATAATATCAAGCATTTCTAAAATTTTACAATACATATCTGACATGAATACCAGGCTGGTTTATTTGAAACTAAATTGCAGCTGTGATTTTGTAATGCATGTATGTATAAACAGGAGCTCACACAGAAAATGAACATGAGACATGGAATAACATAAAAATGGTTCATTCCATTGACTTTCTGTTACTGATATAGTATTGATCACAAGCTTTTGAGTCCTGTCTAAGAAGCACCAGACTGATGAAACGGGTTAAGGGTGGCTCGCTCGTAGGTGACCTGACCTTGTCTCCTCTGCCTCACCAACTGACAGTGATCCTCACCCAACTGAGGGATTCACAGGATCAATAGATTGTTCCTCTATGCAAACCAACTGCAGAGGACTCCTCATCCAGATAGAGCGCTAAAGAGAAGAGCTGCTGTTTTACACAGAACATTCCCGAAGAAGTATCTCCTCCTCAGTTTGCTGTGGTTTGCGCTTCATACCATAGCAAGGATGCAATTTCTTTTGTGTTTCTTGGTATATGTAAAACAGGGTTCATTTTTGTATATGTGTGTGGGTGAAAGGGTGTGGGGTGTTACATTACAGCTATGCTATTGTCTAATTGTCTCTTCTTATCATTAGTGACAACCATGACCTCTGTTATTGGCATATCTGCATTCTGCCTGCACTGCAGAGCCTCACCACACTACTCGCAGCGTTTTCTCCCAAGAGCAGCAGGGCCCATGCCTCATAAATACAAACACAATCTCTCCTACACCTCCTGACTGCAGGACAGGACTCCACACATATCTGCCCGTGGAGCGCAGCCCATTTGCATACATATTAAAGTGACGCCTCAGAAAAAAGGAAGAGAGAGAAAGAGGGGGAAGTGGAAACGAGGAGAGGGTAGGGGGAGAGAGAGAGAGCGGGTATATGCAAACAAGGCTTTCATCTAATATGCAAGAACCGGCATTGCTCTGGCATAAATCTGCATCTGAGCTCAGGCAAAGAGAGCGGAGCCCATTTGACAGTAAATGGGCTAGGGATGGTTGTCAGATGCACAGGGGAGCAGTGTGTTACCCCACAGAGAATAGGGCGATTGATCAGTATGGCATGTCGCATATAGCAAGAACTAGAACGTAACAATAAATTAAGTAAAGCCTATGGATGGGATTAGAGGAAGAAGTGAGGCATATATAAAGAATATTTAGAAAATGTGGTCAGGAGCATGTTGTAGAAGTCGCATGTATGACGGCCTTAAATTATAGTGTAATGTACAGTATGTAATGTTCCCAGACAGAGAGATGATAAAAACTTGGTGAATGTTTTTGTACAAGCAAAAGTAGAGCACATGATGGCAGTGCTAAAGCAGCAAAAAGTACACTAGAGAAACTTTACTTACTGTCTTTAGAAACTGGAGTGCTGCCATGAGCTCTGGGTTTCCCCTAACTCTGTATTTCATGTTGGACACCCTTGAACTCCCTTTCCTGTTTTCCTGCCTGAGCATGTCGCATTGAAGCACGCCATTCTGTCTGTACAGGTGATCTTACGCACAGGAAATGGAAACTCTGAATGTGTGTGCGTACAGTGGTGTGCGTGCGAGCGTGTGCGCAGTGTTTGTGTGTGTTGCGTGTGTGTGAAAAAGTGGTGGAGTGGGGGGGTGAAACAGGATATGTTGGGAATAACACAAAGCACAAAAAGTGTCACATGATCTGAAACACAGGGTTGATTTATTTGGCTTCAGAAAGAATCTGTTGCATGTGGTTTGGAGGAGAGAATGTTTTCCCTCTTTGCGTTCAGTGTGCACAGACACAACACATGGAAACATTTCTGAGAGGCCATGGGTCTATGAAAAAAGCTCCAGACATTTTACTTTTTCTCCCTCTTTTCCTAGTGTTTTGGGTTCTCTTTTTTTTCTCCAAATTGATTGAATTACATACATCTGCTTGCCATATGTGGAAATCTTTTTTTTTTATGAATAACTGCGATGCACTCGGGGTTGTGATGTGCAATTAACAGATCTGTTAATGGCTTGTTTGGGTAAATTTATCTGATTGTGTGGTGCACCAAGTGGTGGCCTACCATGTCATGCTATAGACTGGGCACGTGTAGCAGAGACATATCAGTGAACATCCTATTTACAGCCTCTATTTCAGTCCATAATAAATACACTTCCACTCATATGAGACAGTTGCATGTCTGCTCTATTGTCTGCCATAAATATGCTGGAAGGGTTGGTTAAATATTGATAACACCAATTTTCTGCCCCCCCCACCCCCCACCCCTACGCACCCTCACGCCATCCACACCACACACACAAACCTGTACCCACACACATCACACCCACAGACCAACCACCTCCTTCTTTTTCTCCCTCTATCTCGCGGTTATTTCACCCTCACAGTAACCTTGCTTATGCATATTGCATATGTAAATAAAGCACCCCCCTTCTCTGAAGTAATTGTGTGCATCTTCTACTGAGCTGCATATCTTAGCTCTGTGTTTAAGAGGCTCCACTATGGAAAGCCTGAATTGCCTTTGTTTTGGAGGGATTCTTTTCTGGTACGACTTACCTGCCACTCTGGAACTGTAGATGTTTTTAATGAGAAAAGAACTGCAAGTACAGCGTATACAGGTGTCATTTTCAGTTCTTTAGATTGAAGAAGGAGTTGGTTATGGGTGGGGCCCACAGCCGTACTCTCAGTTACAATTGTGGTTGAGTTCATGCATCAGCACAGTCTCAAGTATCAATGACACAAAGTATCTATGAAGTTAAACACCAGTGAGTGATGGTGATGATGTTAAAAAAATTATGATTTTAAATGTTTATGACCTCTGCATTAGAGTTATGTTATTTGTGTTTGTGATTCAGATTTGTTGTGCCTTACATGTGTTTAACTGTTACTTGAAAATTTGAAAAAGGCAGCCAACTGCAAGTTGTTCTTCTCTTTGACTCTCCTCTGAAGAGTGGCAACATGGAGGCATCAAAACAACTCTCAAATGACCTGAAAACAAAGATTGTTCAACATTATGGTTTAGGTGAAGGCTATAAAAATCTACCACAGAGATTTCAGCTGTCAGTGTCCACTGTGAGGGTCATAGTGAGGAAATGGAAGAACCACCTCCAAAGACCTACAGCATTATCTCGCTACAGACGGTGTCACTGTACATTGTTGAACAATTCAGCGCACTTTGCACAAGGAAAAGCAGTATGGGAGAGTGAAGCGGAAGAAGCCTTTTCTGCACACACCACAAACAGGGTCGCTTGAAATATGCAAAAGCACATTTTCACAAGCCAGCTTCATTTTGGAATAGGGTACTGTGGATTGATGAAACGGAGAGGTGAAGGGTGATATGCTTGATGGTAAAAGAACACAGCATTCCAAGAAAAACACATTCTACCCACAGTAAAATCTGGTGGAGGTTCCATCATGCTGTGGAGTTGTGTGGCCAGTGCCGGTACTGGGAATCTTGTTAAAGTCGTGGGTTGCATGGATTCCACTCAATATCAGCAGATCCTTGAAAATTATGTTCAAGAATGAGTCACAAAGTTGAAGTTACGCCGGGGGATGGATATTTCAACAAGACAACTACCCAAAACACAGCTCAAAATCTACTCAGGCATTCATGCAGAAGAACAAGTACAATGTTCTGGAATGGCCATCCCAGTCCCCAGACCTGAATATCATTGAAAGTCTGTGGGATGATTTGAAGCGAGCTGTCCACGCCTGACTACCATCAAGTCCAACTGAACAGGAGAGGTTTTGTGAGGAGGAATGGTCCAAAATGCCTTCATCCAGAATCCAGACACTCATTAGATGTAATAGGAAGTGCCTAGATGCTGTTATTTTTGCCAAAGGAGGGTCCACTAAATATTTATGTCATTTTTATGCTGGGGTGCCCAAATTTATGCACCTATCTAATTTTGTTTTAATGCATATTGCACATTTCACTGCTGAAATATTACTGCGTCCATCAGTTATTTGATATATGAAAATGAAATTGCTGATTCAAACACCTTCTGATTTATAAATGAAAATTACAGAAATTATCAGGAGTGCTGAAACTTTTTCATACCACTGTAGTGATCCAGAATGCTTAGTCTTATAGGGATTGAGGAAGAATAGCTACTGTAAGGTAGTAAATAAAGCTATAGACATGCAACTGACACCAAATTGTAGTAGAAAGTCTGCTGACTCAGTAATTTGCCCATGGATTTAATGTATCTTCAACATTTATGGAGCTAGATCCAGAAGAAAATGCATTCTGTAAATCTTAATTTTTGTGAATAACTATTGAACTAATAATGATATGTATGTGATTCCAAATGCTAATGGAAGGTTTTCATGTTCAAAGAATCCAGTAATGAGTGTCAAATAAATTTAAGAATACTGTTTTACTTTTAGGCATACGTAATAACATCATGGGGGAAATGAGCATAGGTTCAAATGATAATGGTAGGTTTTCCCCATGAAAAGAAACTGAGCTGCCTTGGTGGAGGTCTGTGCTGTCTGAGTGCTCTCTAGTTTACAGAAATGCAAAAATAAAACAGTTTCTATTGTCTGATAATAGTTCCTATGCAACACTAGTGACCAGAACGTCATAACTTGGTTTGTCATTTTTAGAATTTCTTGTATGTCTTTGATTTTTTTTAAATTCTTGTTTGTTTGACTTTATATCTAAATGAATAATGTATGCATTTCCCTTAATAATGAAGTAATGAAGTATGTAGACTCAAATCACAATTAGAATATTACCCACAATAATTGCAATTTGACTTTGTCAAATTATGCATCCTTACTTCTTAAACAATATTAGTCAGCTTCAGTACAATAGCATATAGTACATGTACTTTATTGCTGATTGGGTTGTTTGCATTTTGAATAGATCTGTAATGCTTTGAGGGTGAACTTTGCAGTCGGATTGTTTTAGAGTTTAATATTAGATAAAGATCTTATATATGGGGGACAATGTCATTCTAATAAAGACACATATTTACAGTTACTAGAAACATAGAAATCAAATTGTTTAATACATGTTTATTGCTTAACAATGCTTTGAGCAGTCTGATACTCAGTCTTTTTTGCTGTTTTTTGCAATTCAAAATAAGTTCTCTAAAATATACTTATTTTTGTTTTTGGATGTCCTGAAATGAGGCAGATTTCAGAGGTTGAATATTGGTAAGCTGCACTTAGACTTTCAGCAGATGCCTAGCAGTACATTTTGCCTCCAACTGGTGAAATTCTTCCTGTCATATGGACTAGTTGGGATGGCTTACTTTAACATAAGTGCGAGCAGAATTTGAGTATCTTCAAAAGTGATACATTTTGGCTCTGCTTTTCTGACTCTTGCAGTGATATTTAATTCATCTTCATCGTCCCCTGACAGTCTTGCTGTGTTTCTCTGCTATAAATACCTATTTTTTTCAATGTGCATGTAGCTCTGTAATGGTTTTGTATCATAGGAATTTTGCTAACCTTAATTGAGAAAATCCAAAAACGCACTGCTGCCCATAAAATTGGAATAATTTGTTTTCATATACATTCCTCTTTTTTATTCCTGTTTTTACACATCAGTAATTACTTTTGGAAGAGATAGATCCGTAAAGTTTTGAGAAGATATATTCTGTTCTATCAAGAATAAATCACACTTTCACAATCTTTTCATGAGAAGATGTAAAAAAAAACATATTTTGTTCCAATTTTATGAGCAACAGTGTACATCACTACATTTAGTCACCATGAGTTTTAACTGTATTATTCTGTTGCTGCCACTATTACTCTATTATTCTATTGTACCATACCACACCACACTGTACATTATGCATCATATCTGCCTGCTCTCTGCGATTTAAACCAAATTCCCTGAGAGAGCGCTCTTGTCAGACTGCAATTTAGACTATTATCAGAGCATGATAACCATAATAGTGGCTGTCCTCCTGATTCACCTATTTGGCAGGAAATCAAAGTCATATCCAGGTGTTCAGTATGATGTCAGCCATCTGTGTGTACACACAAACAGATGTGGGGCATGGATGACAGATAATCTCTCTACAAAGAGCTTTTACCTTACTCATCTGAGAGCACTGACAATATTTTTATTATCAGAGGCAGTCCTAATAACATAAGTGTCACATTCAGACAATACATTTATAATTTATTATTGTATGTGTGTGTGCTGGGATTGGTTGTGTATGCTACCAGTCAAAAGTTTGGCCACATTTTCTCCTTCAGTGTTTTTCTGAATTTTTACTATTTCTGACATTGTACATTAATACTGAAGACATCCAAACTGTGGGAGAGCACATATGAAATTATGCAGTAAACAAAAAACGTGTTAAACAACCGAGAGCATGTTTTATATTTTAGATTGTCCAAAGTAGCCACATTGAGCTTCGATGTCAGCTTTTTGTGCAGAGGATGGGTGGGTACAAAGTCAGTAGCCCTATTGTACAAATTCATATTATGGGAAGAAATACTTAGTTATGTACCAAGAAAAGACAGCCTCGAGAACTTTGAATGTGTCCCCAAATGCAGTTGCCAAAACCACCAAACACTACGATGAAACTGGCTCTCATGAGGAGTGTCACAGGAAAGGAAGACCGAGAGCTACCTCCCCTGCAGACGATAACTTTATTAGAATTACCAGCCTTAAATACTGACAATTTACAGCACCTCAGATAGTGTTTGGGGACACAGTCAAAGCTCTCGAGATTTTTCTGATTGACTAATTTTTATCATAATATCACCCAGGAGATCAGATGGCCTGGCATCAACATCTAGCTTGTGAACAAGAGAACTCCACAAGGAAGTAATGCAGGTTAGCCAAACTGATACATATGTTTGTCTGTTAAATATCTCACTAAAATTGACTAAAATTCAAACTTGACCACAAGGTCAAGGTCAGAGGCCAACTTTTATAAAAACCTTGTGAATGTGATAATTCAAGAATTGAGTTACAGAGCCTTGTCCAACTGATACCATGTATGTATCTGCTGGAAATCGAGCAACAATGCAAATATTAGTGACCTTGACCTGAAGATCTAAGCCAAGTCTTGCAAAAACATTGTGTAGGCTACAACTCAAAGGGACTTTCCTGACGTTTTTCTTTAGTTTTTGTCATTTGGCTGATTATGTTGTTCAGTTTTGATCCCTCCTCCTCTGGGTTGAAGGTGTATTGTCATCGTCCCACTGTCAAACTTTGGTTTGTGATAACTTTTGAATGGAAAGGGCTAGGGTCACAAAACATGCACCTAATGTGTATCAACATCACCGTTAAAGTTGGAAAATGATTGACCTTGGACTTGAAAGATTGATCTGATTTTCTAGTTACAGTAATTACCCTTGAATGGACAGGCCTACGGTCACCAAACTTACAACACAGGTGTAGTTGAAGAACTGACTTGAATTGTTTCATGATGTATTGTTTTTTTATTTTTCCTTGACTGAATGTTTCTTCTCATAAAACGGATTTGTATAGCCCAATGTGGAAAATAATAAAAATAAAGAAAAAACACTGAAAGAGATTGTGTGTCCAAACTTTTGAATGGTATTGTATATTTTCATGAGGATATTTAAAAATTTCAGGGAAATATATATTCAAATTATAAGTGTTTGTTTATATTAGTGCTATACTGTCCTGCAGCAGACTAAGGACAATATGACATATTTTAGCTTTATATCATAGAATTTCTCTATTTTCATTGGACTCTTTTTGGTGTAGTATGGGTTAAAGTTTGTGCTAATAGAGAGGTTCAACTAAAAATATCAGTCACTTAGTTTATACTTCTTGCGTCTATATTTGTTGCTTGTTTGCTTTTAGGCAAATTACAAAAGTGTGCATATTCTATTCTATTGATACACATATTGTTGTATTCTCTTCTCTTCACTTATATGTGGTGATTTTTTTCCTAAACTGTGTAGAACACGTTTAGTGAAATGCAACATTTCTACTCCTATGTGCTTTTATTTCACCATAATTTGTTACTTTTCAAAATTGTTCTATTCCCAAGTAGACTATTATATCCTGTTGTATCCTGTTCTGTTCCATCTACATGGTCAGTTTATTTTTCTTCCAGATTTATAAAGTCCAGAACACATTCAGTGAAATGCAGCATGCCCGCTCCTACGTGCATTCTCAATGAGGCTAGTAGTGATATTTGCGTATAACAGAAGCACCGCCTCCTTCCCATTGGACAATGTCTACGTGAGGGCGTGGCGAGGAAAGATGAGAGTTGCAAATCCATGCCCTTACTGGGAAGACATGGAGCGCTATGGACACAGTCTACCCGAATCAAGTAGGAATCTCAGCTAAAGACATCCATATTTCTTCAAATAGGAAACAAACGATTTGAGAAACAGAAAGGAAAGAAAGGGTGGCCCGGGTGAGGATGGAGTGTGCATTTGACGCACAGAACCTGATCTCCATTTCTTTGAGGAAAATCCAAAGCTCCAGGACGCAGAGAGGAGGCATCAAGCTCCACAAGAACTTACTGGTAACGTATGTACTGAGAAACGCCAGGCAGTTTTATATGAGCAAAAACTTGTCGCAAACGCAGAGGACGCATCAGTATGAGGACGTAGCAGCAGTCCGCGAAAAGCAAGAATACCTTGAAATAACTGGGAGCTTTAAGGAGTTGGCCGATGACTTCTACTGCAACTTTACTGGGGTTGAGTCGGACACTTGGCACTGCGGAGCGCACCAGCCCAACGAGGAGCCTGCAGAGGTGGCGCACCAAGACGCATCTGCCTGCGCAATGGTTTCACCAAGTGACTCTGACCTCATGGTTTCGGAAGCCTGTTGGAGTTGTGTGGACAAATCCTCGTGGGAGCTACCTATCCCAAACACACAAACCAACCAAAAGACTGTCCTGGACTTGGACACGCATGTGGTGACTACTGTCACGAATGGATACTTTCACTCAGACTGTTGCGCGCAGCCAAAACAGCCGCAGGGCGCGCAGTGCTACGCTAAAAAGCGAAAGATGGACACAAGTTATCATATTGTTGATCCAGAGTTTTATTTGCCGGACTTTACGCCGGTGCCATGTAAAAGACTGAGGACTGATGATGAATCAAATTTAGACTCGGACCAGTTGGACTCGTCGAACATTTCCAACCTGATCTCAGTATTGGGTTCAGGTGGACTATCCGAGTTTGTGAGTTGGCAACATACGGACCTTGAGCAAATATTCGCCACTCAAACTATTTGTTTAAAACATACATTGTTAACAGGCAGTGGCTGGACGAGAGCAATCGAAGCCTTTTGATTTGTGTATATGTTTTCTTTGTATCACTTTATCTTAATGCTTTCAAATAAACCATGACACGACTGCAGTTCTCCTCTGCTCTGTTATTGAAAGATGTTGAAATGTGGGTTCATAGAGTAATCAAATCGATTTTGGAATACTTTCGCACAGTGACATTTTAGTGCCAATTATTATAATTTCTTCGCACAACATAAATTAATTGTACTTTTTCTTTAAGCCTTTCTTTTCTGGTGATTTGTTTGGGATACTGGAGTGTCTGGTTTGTATTTCCTGAAGAAATGACTTAACGCTGTTTCCATGGAAAACTGTTGGAAGAGCTCCATCATGTGGCTGGTGAAGATCTGTACAGCCCCATACGCCTCATAAACACAATATTATTCTGTAAATGCATTATTTATATCAGGGCCTGTTTCATTAATCAATAAAAGTAACACAACTGAAGATTGTGATGTATTGACTTTTACATTGCAACTTTCCTGATGAATTAGGTTATCGCTATCTCACTATTTAGTGTTTTATGGGCTTTACAGTGACATCGACTTATTGTTTGTATTGCTCTTATAATTCCTTTCAAATATTAAAACAGCCCACAGATCCATGGTTCTGCCATGTCCATAGATGAGTAGATAATAGTCAGATTTTGGGTTTTTATCGATCGCAGAAATCAGTTCGGTGTGAGTTTATATTAAAATGACTGTAAGGTGTTTATGAATGGAAGATTTCTTGAATTTCATGCAGAAACCCCTGAAGTGCCAAACTCCACTCAGGAAAATGAGAGCTGGAAGTTGTGTTTGCTCGCTGGGTCCGAGGGGGGGCGGACCGCTGAGAGCAGGCAGTGCGCTGGGTGTCCTTGAGACATGACTGCCCGTGGTTTTCCCATCTTTATTCCCGGGACAGTCAAAGAATTTAACGCGTCCATCTGACAAGATGTTTGGTGTTTTTGTCAGAACAGCGGTGAGTTTATCCTCCGATCCTGCCGACAGTATTTTTAGTGCGTAATAACAAACGCAGTAACGTACGTTCGGCTTTACGGCAGCAGTGCGAAGGGGGTGGGGCGCTGCATAACACAGCAACAATGTCAGAATATTCCGGGGTAAAATGTAACTTACGTTGTAATTTACGCAGACTAACAAACTACTACACATTCATTATGTCCAGCTCCGGTGTTAAATGGTGTCGGTTTAGTTGGTAGCGGCTGAGTTCAGCCTAGCCTTTAGCCTGTGCGCATGTTAGCTTATCTATGTGCATGTTCCAAAAAGGACATGAGGATCATCACCCTTCAACATACTTTTAGTCATTTCAGCGTCATATTCATCAGTACGACTGTCGTCTTTATATTCGTCGATTTAATGCACATTGTTTAAAATAACAAGCTCGGGACACGGCAGCGTCATTGTTTTATTTTGAAAATATGTACCGGAACCTGTGCATTATATCCACTATGACTTAACATTTGTAGAATTATTTATGCTGTTGAAAATGCTATTGCTCCGTCCCATATCGAAAATATACTATACTGTCAATATTTTATTTATCTTCTATTCAGCACGATTTATCCCCGTATATATTTCTCATCTGGCCATTGCACATAGAAACATACATATAGTAGTTATCATGTTGATATGTTCATAACGTTTATCCGGTGCATATTGTACACAGTCCTTGTTTCAATATTCACCATCCTGTTTTAATTTTCAGTTTTTATATTTCAATGTTCTGTTTTCTATTTCCATTTGCTATTAATACATTATACTAAGGCTACTGTATGTCGTAACATAATATTTTGGTGCTTTCTATTTTTTGTGATATAATATTTTGGTGCTTTCTATTTTTTGTGATATAATATTTTGTTACTTTTCTTTATTCTGTGTTCTGACATGGAGCAACTGTGACCAAACAATTTCCCCTGGGATTAATAAACTATTTCTGATTCTGAAATAAACAGCTGAATAATAATAACCACAGTGAGCATGAGGTCACATAGGTTTCTTGCTCTCATATGTTTGTTTTAGCTGCCATTCCAAAAGTTCAAACGTCTATTTATATGCTGGCAGAGCTCATAGCAATGGAGCCTAACAAATAGTATAACTGCTTGTCTAAGTTGTTTTGGTGTCAATTTTCAGAGACCCAAATAAATATAGGCAGAGTATATGCCTTTGTGAATTATGTGAAATGTTGTTCACAGGTCTAAATGTAGCACTTGAAGCCTCTTTGCACTAACTCATACTCATGGATTGATTGTACAGTATGTTCTTAGTATTACGAACTTGTTGCCATCTGGATTTGTGATGTAGTATCAGCCATCCCTGGAGTGTGTTTCATCTGCTGGTTAAGCTAGTTAGATCATCATTTAATTATCTGGACTCACAGATTGATAGTAAAATCATTAACAGTATTATCAAATTCACACTCGTAACACTTGACTAACATGTTTTCCAGCTGCGGCCAGGTATGGTAAAACCGTGTCGCCTGGTCAGATTAGTCACACAGACCCCAGAGAGATCCTTGGTTCACCAGGAAGGTTTACCTAAACTACCAGTGCCAGCCTTGAAGCAGACATGTGTGCGGTACCTGGCAGCACTCGAGCCCATTGTCAGTGAGGAGGAGCTTTCACACACCCGACAGCTGGTGGAGGAGTTCCTGAAAGGTGGTGTGGGGGAGAGGCTGCAGAAAGGCCTGGAGCGACGTGCACGCAAGACAGAGAACTGGGTAGATATATAGCCTTGTTTAAGATTTATGTGGCAGGTATTTTTTTACTAAATTAGCCAGAGGGCACTGAGACATAATCGAGATGTTTTGCTGTGTGTGACATGTAGATGCCCTTAGCTCCACCTTGAAGATGCAAACATCCTGAATCACAGTGCTTTGTAATTGTTGCTGTGTTTATGTAGCTGTCTGAATGGTGGATGCAGTCAGCCTACCTAGACTGCCGTATGCCAGTGGCAGTTTACACCAGTCCTGGAGTTGTGTTGCCCTGTATGCACTTCCAAGATCGCCAAGGACAGATGAGGTGTGAAACTAGCAACTTGATCTTTATCTTGAAAAAAGCATCTGCACAGTCACTCAAAACACACACATACACACATACTGTCTTAATCATGAGCACATTAATGAGGTTGTTTCCCAAGTGATTTACTTTGTGTTGAAGTACAGAATAGACAAGCCCTTATGAAGGTAGAATTTCAGGCCAGCCTTTATGCAGGCTTCCCTCTACTCTCTCTGGCTATTTAAAGCACTTTAGCTGTTCATAGCATTGCTCAGCTGTTTTGACTACAGTGACCCATGAGATATGCAGTGAACATAGTAACCTAATGGAGAAATAGTCCTGTAAAACACTTTGCATGAGTTTGAAGGCGTCCATTGATTTGTAGCACTATTGGGTACTTTGAAATAACATGTACTTGTTAAAGTCTCTATTCAGAACTATTTATTTGTATAATATTATATACAGCGCTGTGAAAAAGTGTTTGCCCCTTCCTGATTTCTTACTTTTTTTGTATATTTGTCACACATAACTGTTTGTAATCATCAAACAAATGTAAATAATACATTTAAGAAAACACAATTAAACACAAAATGCATTTTTAAATGAAGGTTTTTATTTTAATAGAAAATAATTCAAACCCTACATGGACCTGTGTGAAAAAGTGCTTGTATCCCATTAAAACAAATTAATCGTGGTTTATCACATCTTTGAAAAGCTGAGTTCAATTTCTCTAGCCACACCCAGACCTGATTACTGTCACACCTGTTCTCAATCAAGAAATCACTTAAATAGGATCTGCCTGACAAAGTGAAGTAGACCAAATGATCCTTAAAAGCTAGACATCGTGCTGCAATCTGAAGAAATTCAGGAACAATGAGAAACAAAGTAACTGAGGTCTATCAATCTGGAAAAGGTTCTAAATCCGTTTCTAAAGCTTTGGGACTCCAGTGAACCACAGTGAGAGCCATTATCCACAAATGGTGAAAACATGGAACAGTGCTGAAACTTCCCAGGAGTGGCCGGCCTACCATAATTACTCCAAGAGGTCACAAAAGACCCCACAACAACATCCAAAGAACTGCAGGCCTCACATGCCTCAATTAAGGCTGGTGTTAATGACTCCACCATGAGAAAGAGACTGGGCAAAAATGGCCTACATGGCAGAGTTCCAAGACCAGTACTTCTGCTGACCAAAAAGAACATAAAGGCTTGTCTCAGTTTTGCCAGAAAACATCTTGATGATCCTTAAAACCTTTGGAAAAATACTCTGTGGACTGACGAGATAAAAGTTAAACTTTTTGGAAGGTGTGATTCTTGTTACATCTGGTGTAAAAGTAATACAGCATTTCATAAAAGGAACATCATACCAACAGTAAAATATGGTGGTGGTAGTGTGATGGTCTGGGGCTGTTTTGCTGCTCCAGGACCTGGAAGACTTCCTGTAGTAAACGAAACCATGAATTCTGTTGTCTACCAAAAAATCCTGAAGGAGAATGTCTGGCCATCTGTTTGTGATCTCAAGCTGAAGCTCACTTGGGTTCTGCAGCAGGACAATGATCCAGAACACGCCTGCAAGTCCACCTCTGAATGGCTTAAGAAAAACAAAATGAAGACTTTAGAGTGGCCGAGTCAAAGTCCTGACCTAAATACAATTGAGATGCTGTGGCATGACCTTTAAAAAGGTGGTTCATGTTCGAAAACCCTCTAATGTGGCAGCATATTGTGTTTACTTGTGTTTTCTTAAATTTATTATTTAAATTGGTTTGATGATCTCAAACATTTAACTGTGACAAATATACAGTACAAAAAATAAGAAATCGGGAAGGGGAAAACATTGTTTCAAAGCAATGTTAAAATTATGTATATAGTAAAAAAAAAAAAAAAAAAGAATTTGTCACATATCTGGCAATAACAGTCATGTCTGTTTTGTAGGTTTGCTGCCAAACTAATTGCAGGAGTTCTGGAGTTTAAAAAATTGATTGACACGTGAGTTGGACTGAAATAAATACATACTACCTAAGCTGTCCTACTGCAATAGAAATATATCCTTATTTGCACCTGATGACAAATCTGTAAATAAATAACATGGTGTTGTATCCAGTAAGACCTTGCCTGTAGAGTATTTGAGTGGGAAACCACTCTGCATGGACCAGTATTACCAGATCCTGTCCTCGTGTCGCATCCCTGGACCAAAGAGAGATACGGTTGTCAATCACGCTATAGGGAAGACATCTCCCACTCACATCACTGTGGTCCACAACTTCCAGGTACTTTATATCACACTGCTTTTCATCCTATTCATCTATCATGTTCAACATCACAAGGACTAATGTGATTGATTCCAGTGCTAAATTACCCTGACCTGGTTTTCTCCCCAGTTCTTTGTCTTGGATGTGTATAACAGCGACGGCACCCCACTGACAGTGGACCAGCTTTGCATGCAGCTAGAGAAAATCTGGAACTCCTCTTTGCAGACTAACAAGGAGCCTATTGGTATCTTAACGTCACAACACCGCAACACCTGGGGGAAAGCTTATAACAACCTGATCAAGGGTGAGACTGAACAGTAACAGTGCTAGAGATCTCTAATACAAAGGTTTAGAGAAAATCCCCAAAAAAGCCTTGGTAAAGAGGTCTGTTAACATTTCGTTCTTCTTCAGACAAGACAAATAAGGAGTCAGTACGTGCCATCCAAAAAAGTATCTTCACAGTTTGTTTGGACGCCCCGATGCCACGCGTGTCAGATGAGCTGTACCAGAGCCGTGTGGCTGCTCAGATGCTGCATGGGGGAGGGGCTCGCTGGAACAGTGGCAACCGCTGGTTTGATAAAACATTGCAGGTCAGTTTTTGAATGTTACGCTGGTAACAAAGTTCGTAGAACAGCTGTAATGTTTAAGAACTTAAATGTATTTTTAAATCATGCACAGTTTATTGTTGGTGAAGATGGTACATGTGGACTGGTGTATGAACATGCACCTGCGGAGGGACCACCTATTGTGTTTCTCATTGATTATGTTGTGAAATACATGTAAGTTAATTGCAATTAATTATTATTTTTTGTAATTATTTTCAAGTGAACATCTTGATCAATAGTCAGACTTTTTTCCAACAGGCAGAAAACCGAAATAGTCCGCTCACCCATGGTTCCCTTGTCGATGCCCCAGAAACTGCGTTTTAACATTACACCTGAGGTCAAGAGAGACATCGAAAAAGCCAAACAAAATATGAACATGTACGTTTTATATGAGTCACAGATTGTATCATGTTGACGTTAATGTCAGATTGTTGGACAAAATGACATTTTGTCTTGTGTAACTCATTTTCTGTTTATTTTTTAGAATGGTACATGACTTGGATGTGAATGTGCTTGCATTTTCTCATTTTGGAAAAAATGTGCCAAAGCGGTATAAGATGAGTCCAGATGCTTTTATTCAAATGGCATTGCAGCTTGCCTATTTCAGGTAGGCAATACCATAAATTGTCCATACCTAACTGCATGTAGGTGTGTAGTTTGCACAGTTTTGTGTTTATTTTGCTGTGCTTGCATTGCAGGATGTACACCACATGCTGCTCCACCTATGAGAGTGCATCATTACGAATGTTTAAATATGGACGCACAGATGCAATACGTGTAACTACTGCTGATTCATTAAGATTCGTTGAGGCCATGGAGGACCCTTCTAAAAAGGTACTGTGAAGGGATGTTACACTAAATGTGCAGTGTAAAATCCTTAGACATTGAACAGTAAATGTTTCCATCAGAAATCCGAGAGGGTCACACTGCTGCAGAGGGCAGTCCAGACACACAAGGACAACACATATAATGTAAGAAGTGATTTCAGAAGTAAACTTTTTAGTTTTTAGACTACCTCTTTTATCTCAGTATTACAAAATGATCATGTTTTTCAGGCAATTCATGGACAAGGCATAGACCGACATTTGCTCGGGATGAAGATGCAGGGTATTGAGGACTTGACTTCCATGCCTGAGATATTTATGGATACGTCTTTTGCTGTGGCACACCATTATAATCTCTCCACCAGCCAGGTTGATTTCTACACTATATTTATAGAATACCAACAGTCTATTACAACACAGCAAATGATAATATGTTGTCATATTTGTTTGTGTGAATATTTGCCCTCATCTCTCCTGTGTCCAGGTTGGCTCTAAGACAGACTGTGTGATGTGCTTTGGTCCAATGGTGCCAGATGGCTATGGAGTGTGTTACAATCCCATGGATGAGCACATCAACATCGCCATCACGGCCTTCAACAGCTGTGAAGAGACGAATGCTGCCAAATTTTCCCAGGCTGTAGAGGATGCTCTGTTGGACATGAGAGCCCTTCTGGAAGATACAGCTACAGCCAAGCAGTGATCCCACACTGTAGCCTGGCACTGTGTCTGTGGCATCCCGTCTGCATGGGAGCTGGAAATGAACTGGTACCGAAGTTGTGGCAAACTGCCATGTCTCCATAGATGCACATTTTGCAAGTGTGTTGAGGCTTAAGTAAAGCCTTTTATCTTATCGAGTAGCTTCAGAACGTTTTAATCTGTGAACATTGATACATTATGGAAAGTGTATATTTTAATATAGTGTGTTATGTATAAAATATTACTGTAACACGTTTCCTGATTGTAATATAAATATTTTTATTTACATTAATATGTATTTTGCCAGTTTAATTGGCAGATTTGAGAAACACAATCTCCTTACTTAACCTGAAGATTTTCTGCGCTTTGGATAATTTACCAGTTTCAGGTATGTCACATAACTATGACAACTCTGCAGACTGGAAGGTGATGATCTATATGTGACAAATTAAATCCACCTAAAAAGTTCATATCAACGATGCATAAATGAATATTCAGCTCTAAAGCTTCCTTTGGAATGTAGATAGTCTCCATGAAATTCAATCTCAGCCATGTTTCCAGAGGAGTGCCACACAAACAGCTGTTGGCCTTTGAACACGTTGGTCTTCAAGACATCCATGTCCCGGATCTAAGCAATAAACCACACAATATCGTATTACTTATTCTTTTTCAGTCTCAGATGTAAGACAGGTATAGCAAGTCAGTTTTTTAAGTTTGTTTGTACCATAATGAATGTAGACTGGGCGTTGGTGGCGTTGAATACTAGTCCTATGTGTTGTGCTTGGATTTTGATCTTCACCGAGGGAGGAGCGTTGATGAGGACACGGCAGGTGTGATTGGTGTTGGAGGTTGTTGGGTTCTCAAAGACCCCATCAGGAGAAAACAGCTGAATGTCGCAATCTGTGTAGCGGGGGATGCAAAATTACATAAATGCTGGTAAATATATAAGTTGGACAAAGCCTTAACACCAGAGCATTTCATTGATTTCTTTTTATTTCTTTTTTAGGCTAATCAA
The DNA here is from genome assembly GCA_029823295.1 of Pseudamia nigra. NCBI lineage: Eukaryota > Metazoa > Chordata > Actinopteri > Kurtiformes > Apogonidae > Pseudamia > Pseudamia nigra. The sequence continues at coordinate 3,611 of JAQQAE010002864.1, read as the reverse complement.
ATGCTTAAATTCTCTCAAGTCCAAATCAGGGCAGGTCTAATAAATAAAACTACATTTTATTTATTACAGGTTTTTGCAGTGGGTTGTACTGCCTTTTTGATAACCAGTTTACTTCCCTTACAGTTTAAATTTAAACCTGTTGCAAAAACCTATAACCTGGGCTGCACAAATGAGTGAAAACTCAATATTGCAATATGTTTTTTTCAGACTTCTTCAGACTAACTTAACTGAATCTAAAATATCACCATACACACACTAAATCTTTATACTCTGTTTGAAACTGCACAGCAATTCAATTTGTGCTGCTCCAGTTTCAACTTTGAATAAATTCTTTATTAGCCTATTTTTGTGGCGTTATAAGATGCCTAATTATACAAGCCCATAGCCACATTCTGAACAAGACTCGACAAGCTTCCTTACCCTGATGGTGACTCTTCTTTGTGTTTTTCTGAGAGTTATAGGTCAGCACCACTCCGTTTCCAGCAGTCATTAGATTCTGTCGAACCAGCAGAACATTGGTTCTGGTGCTCAGCACACTACCAACTGCCTGCTCACACCTCCTCACAAATGCCAATCGATCAAAAAATGCCACATATTCTTCTGCAGGAGAACAAATACAACATTTTTAGGCATACATTAAACTAATAGCCCAGGAAAATGGAATGTAATTCTTGATGGATATTTACTTTTCGTGCAGTTCAAGGCACTTGATTGAACTTTGATGTGAATAACTTCATCCAGGGGTCGACCTATTGATACAATACAGCGTCCACTTGCATTTTTAATGTCCACTGTTCCCAATTCTTCCAAAAGTAACTGACCGCACACACCTAGTAAAGAGCACATATTCAAATTACAATCCTGTGTCGTCTTTCGTCTGGTACTAAACAGGTAACAACAGACTGTTTATACTAACTGGGTTTAGGTGCCTGGGTAGTTACTGTGTTCTTTGGAATAGTGGCTGCCTCTGTTGGATTTGGATGAATAATATCCACAAAATGGTGTGGTGTATCTTTGAGGCTCACGGTTGGAGATGGCAGTGGTCCCTCCGTGAGGTTAGGCACCACAGCAGCGGTGACGCTGGGGGTGACTGAGGTGGGTGACACATCCCTGCAGCTGCCCATTGAGCAGCCCCGGATGGTGATGGGCTTAGGCATGTGCATACAAAACAGAGGGCTGAGAGGCTCAGGCTTTGAGGGCCCCATGCAGGACACTGCTCTGGACTGGATCCCATATCCACAGGGTACTGAACACTGAAAAGTAGTACAACAAAGCAGTGTTGGTTTGTTGCATAGGCATATATTGCATTAAACACTACTTTAGTTGGTACGCACCTCTTTTGTCTCTAAAATCCTGCTTTACATAAGTAATGACCAGTTTTGGTTAATTTCATTGTCTTGATTATTTCTTAATTCATGTCAATTTTTCTTGATTATTTGATATGTTTTCCTTCTCATTTTGTTTTTGTTATTCATTTCTGTTTATTTTTGTTTCTTTCATGATTGTTTTGTTCAATTTGCCCCATTTTCTTTACTATTTTTTTTAGTTTTTCCTAATTTTTCTAGTTATTTGGTTAATTTCTGGCCACTTTGTGAGCATTGTTAATGTTTGTTCATTTCCTGATTATTTTTGAAATGGTGACACTGACATGGCTTGTGAGTGCAGGGAGATAATAAAAACCTTTCATCAATGTTGTAATTGCTATACAGCAGTCTTACCTCAGATTTTACATAATTTTTCATTTGCTTAAGTTGCATTGTTAGCACCTTTTCTTCTGTGAAATGTACCTGGCTCCAAGGTGTCACCTCCCATCTGAAAGTGCAAACCTGCACCAGACAGGGCACTGTGATGGCTGGTTTGACAGCTGCATGGCAGGTTTCCTCAGAAACCACACTCTCCTTTCCATTGACAAACTGGACACAAGACACAGTTCTCTGAGCTACACCCAAGCCACAGGACGCAGAGCATGGCAAAGTCCTCAGAATTTTCCACCTACATAGATGAAAGTGTGGATGAAATTATTTTAAATAATTTTATTGCAATGTCACATATGCATGTATTTATGATTTACCTTGCTGGACAGCTGTGGGTGTTACATGTCACCACTGCTGTTGGTTTAGAAAAGTCTTGGCATTCTGTGTTCTCTACCACCACCTCCTCCCCTTCTATTTCTCTAGCGCAGTACAGCACCCTGTTGGCCACCCCTCCTCCACATGTTACGCTGCAGACTCCTTGCTTAGAGCGCCACCTGGTGGTTTTAAAATATATTGCTGGTATAATTTGGCATTAAAGAGTCATTTTCTCCGTAGTAGTCTACAGTATATAACATAGACAAACTGAAGTATCCTGTAGTATGCTGTACATATGCCAAGCCTAAGTAAGTCTCACATGGGAGGGCACGGAGCTGTGCTGCAGGTCTCAGAATAAGGACGAGGTCTGGTAGAAGCATCACAGTGGAAATCGGGCACACCCAGTCTGGTCTGGTGGTCCACACAGGAAAACCACACCTGCAGGGTTCCTACATAAGCATCAGACTATAGTTCATCTCACCAGACGAGAAAGCTGTTTCTGAGTGTTGTGACGAAATATTCCGTCACCTACCATTGCCACAGGTCTTTGAGCAGTGGCTGATAACAGGGCTCCACACATACACAGGAGTTTGTCTAGACCGTGGCAAAAGGCCAACCTCTACCCTGGGCTGTTCCTGGTAAAGAGAAGAAAAGCTCACCAAAGTCTTATATTTCAACCATTTAGATTTTCTAGCATGTGAGGATTTCCTGCTTTTTCCACTTTACCTCCCTTTTAGAGTCCCACCCGAGGGGACAGACATCTACTACACAAGGCATTGAATTAGGTGGTCTGATCTGCTTTGAACAGAAGCTATGATCCACTTCAACATCCTGACCAGCTTCTTGCCGCACACAAGATACAGTACGTTTTGCCTCTCCTGGCCCACACACTGCTGAGCATTTCCCTGGCTCTGAAACATGCCATCTGTAAACCAGAAGAACTTTATTTTTCAGTTAAACTTATTAGAATATAGACAACCGCATTATACTTGAAGTACTTGGTGTTCTGTCACCATTTGGGCACTTTGTGATTGCAGTACACTGTGGACTTTATACCTGGCAGGGCAGTGGTGTACATTACACTTCTCAACAGCATGTGGGGATGTATCAGCTGGACACTCAGACTCTGGAACTTTCACAATATGTGTCCCATGTTTTTGAACACATCTAACTGGACGCACTCGCTGTCCTCCACCACAGGATGCATTACAAGGTCCAAACTCCCCTGTTTCCCACCTAAAAACAGAACACTATTTAAAGTTGTGGATAAAATTGTTGGTACCCTCTGTAAATGACAGGAAAAACCCACAATGGTCACAGAAATAACTTGAATCTGACAAACACAATAATAAATAAAAAAAATTATGAAAATTAACCTATGAAAATCAGACATTGCTTTTAAATTGTAGTTCAACAGAATTATTTTAAAAAACAAACTGACAAAACAGGCCTGGTCAAAAATGGCGGTACCCCTAGAAAAGACTGAAAATAATTTGACCGTAAGGACATGTTCAACCAAGGTGTGTCCTCTAATTAACATCA
>JAQQAE010002863.1:0-21388 GCA_029823295.1 Pseudamia nigra | reverse complement strand
ACACACAGTATGTCCACCTTCCTCCTCTGCATCATGTCAGCCAGCTCTCTAGCTTTTCCTGTCATAGTTCCAACATTTAAAGTCCCTACTCTCAGTCCTAGACTCTTGCCTTTCCTCTTCTCTCTCTGCTTACGGACTCGCCTCCCGCCTCTCATTCTTCGACCAACAGTCGTCCAGTTTCCACCAGCACCTTGTTGGTTAACAGCACTGATGGTGGTCGTTGTTAACCCGGGCCTTGACTGATCCGGTTTGGAAGTCATATGAATGATTCGCATGTTTGATTTGGCATAGGTTTTACGTCGGATGCCCTTCCTGACCCAGCCCTCTGCATTTATCTGGGCTTGGGACCGGCGTAAGAAAGAACACTGGCTTGTGCCCCCCCTCACGGCTGCATTGAATCCCACAGGCTCCACTTTGCCAAAAGTTAGTTTGAAAACTTCATTGTTCTTGTGAGTGCCTATCAGCAGTTGTGATATATTTTAATCTGACCATATTTCTATCAGAGCTTTTAACTCGTCCTCACTCCACAACTGACCTTGAGCAATTTCTTTCAGCTGTCACACTACACATGCATTTGTTTTAGTTGTGTTTACCCATCGTACCCTGCACTGTAGTCCACTTCCTGCCTTTGGTTCACTTGAAGCGGACCGAGACCCACATTTTAGAGTTCCCTTCTTTGATCTGCACCAGAATTTAGTGCATTCACACTTACCCAAATGAGCAAACGAACCAGAGTTTGATTAAACATGGCTGGTGTGAATGCACCCTAAACGTTTGTCCCTCTTGACCACCTGATCTAAAATGTCCTGCAAAGTGTATTAACTGTAGACAAAAATGATACAGGCATCTATAGAGCATGGAAAGGGAAAGGAAAATAACAGGTATTTGTCCACAATGTGGTGAGACTGAGCAGCAACATATTGCACATAGTCTTTAATCACCTTCTAATTAAAATACCTGCCCTTCATTCTTTACCATGGCTTCATTTTTTTATGTACGAAATTTATGTGTGTATTCATTATGGTTGTATGTTAATTTGCCTTGTGTCTTTCTCTGCTCCTTCCATTTTCCACCATTTAACGTAATTTGCGTCATCCCATTCTCCATCCTATCTCCCATCCCTTCTCCATGCGAGGCGTAAAATGGCTTATAGGTGGCTGTGCGCGCCTGAGCTGCACGTGCAAGCTATAAGAGGGTCAGCTGTCTATTTGAACTTTTAACGTCTTAACTCTATACGATGGGCCATTTATTCTCACTCTCTCCTCTCTCTTTCCCGTCGCTCCCCCTTTCCCATCCTCTTTCTTTGTCTATTGCTCTCTATTTCTCTCTAAGGACAGTAAATGTTTTAACTCTCCATTCTATGGACCATTCATTTAGTTAGTGTACTTTAATAAATAGTCTGACGTGTCACTGCCCAGTGAATTAGTGGCACTTTAAATCCACCACGAGTGGCCAACAGATAGAAGGTTTGATATGCGGCAGACACGCCACAAAGAAAACTAGTAACAGCTTCACTGTGTTGATACAGTATGTGTGTTAATCATAAATGATTGTTTCAGTGTTGAACCCTAGTCTCTTTTTAGGCTTTGTTTTTAGGATTTTGATATTTGAAGTTGGTGTTTGGTGTGTGTAAAAATGATCTGCATGTGTTTGTAGCAGAGTTTCTCCTGTTTAATTTGTTCTGTAGTATGACTATATTTTTGTGTGATTAGTGAAGTGTGTTATGCATTTTGTTGCAGAGCTTTTTGTTGCGGAGCAGTAATAGAGGACCCCCAAAGTCCTAAAGTAGGGACTTTGGAGTTTAAGAGTCACACTCAAGGGTGTAGATTTTGTTTTAACATTGTCATTTGTAGTCAGACATTTCTGGATCCTGTGGAAATTTTTGTAAAGTTTAAAGAGGGAACAAAAAAATATTAAAAAATTAACAAGATGGACAAAAAAATGAACAAAATACCGTAAGTACCAAAATGAATTAAATGAAACAAAAAATGAACAAAATAATCTCCAAGATGAGCAAAAATGAACAAAATCCTCAACAAAATGAGAAATAATTAAAAAAAATTAAAAAGTCATAAGTATGAACTAAAAAAGGAACAAAAAAATCACAGGATGATCAAAAATAAACAAAATGATCTATAAAGTGAATAAAATTAACTAGGCAATAAAATGAATGAAACTGAACAAAAAAGGAACACAATAATCAACAAAAAAGAAAAGAATAACACACACACTCTGTAGTGCAGTAGCCAACCAAAGATAATTGGGAAACTGAACACAAAAGTGAATTAAATAATCCAAAAATGAACAAAAACGCTATTACTTGTGTAAAGCATTCCAAACTACTGATTAAAAGAAGGAGAAAACCCCAAATCTACACCAGTGCTCACACTGTTTCCTAGAATATTGACTGTGTTTTTCTAAAAATTATTTTGTCTTTTTCCAGTCCTCTCATGGCCAGAAATCAGCACAGCTTTAAGGTTTCATAGAACATTTAATATTTTATCCCTTATGTTGAAATGAATTGCTGCCTATGCGGTGACTCTTTTTTAGAAAAATACTTTAACAAATTGTATGCACTTAGTAGGTTAATTCCCACGGGTGAATCCAGTGATGATAGCTGCTGAAGGGCCCCAAGCAAATAATACAGCGTTGACAGGGGAAAGGTGATTGGTATAGACAATGTGTGTGTGTGGTGGCTGTGTGTGAAACTGGATGATTATGTGTATGCACACTGTCAAGAGAGGCAGGAGGTTAATTCAATCCTATAGAAACGCAGCATGGTGAGGATTGGACAGCACAGCCCTGAGGGTGTCACTGGCCTCAACCCCAACAGGGGGCAGAACGCGTGCATGCATACACACACATATACGCACACATATAAAATATAGAATATGGATGCCATGACCTCAGGGTATAAAGTCTAAAAAGCCTGAGAAAAGCCAGATTGTTTTTATATCTAGTTTCTGGTGCATTTCATTTAGAGCCAAGGAGGATGAATGATGAACATGGATTAAAATATATATACTGTATCTATATATAGAAAAATGCTGCAGAAAACAAGGACAAGAAAGAAGAGGACATTTAGAAAGGAGTGGTGATGGAGGACAGTCACACGCATTGAGGGCATGAGGAGGGGAGTGGAAAATGGAGTGAGTGAAGGATGGAATGAGCAGTGCCTGTGGAAGTGGGATGTGCGAAGGAGGTATATGAGTGGAGGACACAAAGTGACCAAAATAGGAGGAGGACACTGGAGAACGGCAAGTGGCTGAGCCCTAAATCCTAATTTAAGTTTGACATAACCTCAACTACAGGTCATATACTGGTGATCGACATTTTTGTCCTTTTTTAATCACCTCCTTTATGTCTTGTGACACAAAACAATGTATTTTGGAAAACTGGCGATTGAATTGCACCTGGCCTAATAGTGGCATGACATGGTGTATATTTACTTCAAGTTGGTACTGGTTCGATTTTTTGGCATGATGTTTATCACTTGATTCATATAATTCCTTTATGACATATGATCCAAATTAGCATCACAGGTACAACTTCTCTTTGGGTTTGTTTTTGTTATGTAGTCTGTTTCATTAGTGAACAGTATAGTGTAATTATAAGCTTTCCATAAGATGTCCAGTAAAAGTTATTATTGCCAAATAAATAATTATGTCTAAATGTCTATGTATGTGGGCACATGCATGTGTACAGTATGTGTGTGTGTGTGTGTGTGTGTGTGTGTACTGTATGTGTGGGTGTGTGTGGGTGTCTGTAGCATTTTCAAATGCTCCCCTAACATTGTATTTTCCAAAAAAAAACACAAACACACAGCCCAGCCATCAATGTATTCCACTTCTCCTAATCAGCAGTGAGGCCAAGGATGTCTCCATACATATTCATGCTGTACTGGAGATTCAGAGAGACGATACATTTACTGCCTACATTTACCATATTGCCCTTAATGGTATTAGGCCAGCAAACACAATTTAGCCAAATATAAGTCATACATAAGTAATTTAGAAAATGAGACAATATTAATTGTGTGATTGTCATCCGGTTTTAATCCCGTTTGTGTGATAGCACTTCAATCTCTGGAATTGAATCTGCCTGGCTGAATAAATTAGTACAATCAATGTATGACTAGATTCTTTGTCATGTGGACACTCTCTGTGCAAATCTATGCAAATGTCTACCGAGGAGTGGATAAGAGAAACTCTTCTTGGATAACAAAGCTCTTGATGATCATAGCCTATCTGCCACAGTGATGTGATGTCATTTGCACCCTCTTAGAGGAAAAGAAAAAAGAAAAGAGAAGATGATGGCTTCTGCAAAAAAGGAATATTCCAAGGCTCATCTAGATAAATGATCGTACCATATACTGTATAAACTATGATCAGATGGACACACTATCTCCAACTGTCTGTACACACTCCAGTTAAAACACATCTCATGATAACTGTAAGACATGGAATAAGTGTCTTGTTGGCTGCTGGAGAAACCTGGAAGGTGTTCAGCTACTGCTAGCAGTTATGTATAGATCTGAACACATCACAACTACACATTTATAAGAGAGTAAAAATTTGCTCTTTTATTTGAAGACATACTGTTGATTTCCTTTTACATCTTAGGTTGCTCTTGTGAACTACCATCTTCCTGCTTTCTTCCGCTTTCCATTTTGGTATTCCATCCTTCCTTCATATATTATCCTCCCTCCTCCAGCACCTTCTCCTTCCTCCTCGCTCCATCCTTGCTTTCTGTTTTTTCCTTCTTCCCTAGCCCCTAGCCACCTCCCCTCTCCTCCTCTCCCCTCCCTTTGCTCCTCTCTGCCTGGTATTGATTAGAAGGCGAACCTCTAATCTCCTTAAGGTCATTAGGAACACTTAATTAAAACCTAGTTAGAATGCCTTTGTTCAGCCAAAGCAAATTGCAGCTGTTCAAACGCGATTAGTATGATAACATAAAAACTTGTCGGCAGGGAAAAATATAGGAGGGTCTTTTTTTGGGAGAAATATTTGCACAATTATATGTAGACTGCCTAGGCACATAGTAGAAAGCTGAACTACTGTACTGTGCACAGATTGTGTATACAGGGGATTTTCCATCTTTTGCTTCATAAAAAGCTTTATAGATGTCATTTGAAGTGGTAAAGAAGAAAAAAATACTTCAATTCATTTGTCCGAATAAGTGTTTTGATTTGTAAAAAAACTAAAATGAAATTGGACAGCAGTAGATTTTTTTTCCCATTGAGCTTGTCTGAACTTGTTACATTTATTTTAGTCATTTATAGCAAACCATCACATCCACCATGGTGTGCACATTTCCTGACAGATTATGGAAAACTGATTGCACTAAAAAAAAACCCATCAAGGCCGGGTAAACCACGTTATAGCAAGGGACCACTGTATTGTAAATTGCTGCTAGCCTACTGTGGTCCAATTAATAAATAGTGCAAGTAGCAGTGTCAGTGTCCCTAGTGCAGTTTGAATTTCCTCTATTTTGGCAAACTTTCCAGTTGGTCTTCTTCTAAATATTCATTAAATAAGCTTTGTTTAGTTGCTGAGCGAGTTCAGCATCAATTTCCAACTTCATCTGCTTTAAAAATGTGATAACACTCTTTCTTTCTCTATGCAAAATCCAAAACCTTTATTTTTATTTTAAAACATGAATCTTGAAAGAAATACACAGCTTATAAAAGCAAAGTTGGCCAGAAAAATTAATTGTAAATGCTGCAACTCCTTACTGCCTCTTACATCAGTGGTTAACTTTAACCCTTTCAAGGACAGTGGACAGCTATTCAAAAGTTGTTTTCTCCTATATGAACGAGTTTTAATGTCACAGCTGCTCATCGGTCACTACAGTGGACACTAGTGTGTCTGGCCATACACTGCCACCCACTCGTCAGCTTTTGTAAGTGCAAAAAAAAAATTATCTAAAACAAGATGGTCCACACAAGTGCAGATGCGCCTTGCAGGGTAGGAACATCTGTCCATTCCTTCTATTCTAGGAGACCCTTGCAGGTAAAAAAAAAATATTGGGACATCAAGCAACAACTAAGGAGTAATATAATTGTTAAAATATCCAAGTATTGATTTTGTGATTTGAGGATATTGTGATTGATCATATGTACACTAAATTGGAAAAATTGGAAAAATTAAGGTGATTTTTTTCATGCCTAAAGAGTAATAAAAATACTTGGGGGAAAAAAATTCCTGAAGTGGGTAATCATAATTCGTGCATAAAAGTTTTAAGCCCAAATGCAGGAGATCAAAATTTCTTACTGTAAGAAAATAAATAGCAAAATGAAAAGGACAAATAAAAAATAGTTAAGGAAGAAACTAAATTAGCAAATTAATCAATTAAATGAACAAAAATGATCAAAAATACTCAAGAACATGAATAAAACAGAAAGAAAATAATAAAAAGCATGAGGAAAAAATGAAAAAGATCAACATCTGAAAAAGAACAATAAAACTAATGAAATTAACAAATATTCTACAAAATCAACAGAAAATAATGAACAGGACACAAAATGAACAATGCAATAAAAAAATTAACCAATATTGATAAAATAGTTAATAAAATTGACAAATAATAACAAAATATTCAACAAAATTCTCAAAAAATATCAAAACTGTAGAGCATGAACAAAATAATAAAGGTGATCTTTTCATTCAGGGATATTTCGATATTCTTTAAAGGTCCCATACTGTGAAAAATACATCTTTGTTGTGTTTGAGGTTTCAGTTTTGTTTTTAAATAAAAGCTGAGAAAATATCATCTTGCTAAGTGCTGCCAGTTCTGACAAAAACAAGCCATTTTCAATATCTGTGATTTGTGACATCACAAGTCGTAGCCAATCATAGTCAAGCTAATGTTCATTGTCCCACCCTCACAATCCATTAGAGTCAACATTTTAAAACATCACAAGTTACAATCAGTCATACTCATAAGCTGATATTTCTGATTTTTTTTCTTTTTTCCAGAAAATTATACATCTAAATCCTGCGGTTAGAGCAGGTTTTAGACAGGTTATACTGGGCAATGATATATATTTCAACTAATCAGTTTTATGATTAAAAGGGGGCAATCATGGCAACTCATACTGGAATCAGTGTGTGTGTGTGGGGGGGGGGGGGGACTGAGTTATAAAGATGCTCCTAGAAAAATCAGTTTAACACACTTTTTGTCATGCCAACAGAAGTGTCCAATAGACACAATGAAGCTGTACAGATACGTATTTAAGTGTTTGTTCCCTGTCATAGGGTGACATTGTGCTCTATGACCACTCTTCAATGCTTTATGTTTTGGTGGTATTTCAATGGACTGATATCATATGGTAGGCCACAGCTTTCTGAGCGGCCGTAGCGGATCACCGTTGCCTGGCAACGGCGGAAGCGTTCTTCTCTTCTAGAGCCACTTGTCTGAAGACAGACGCATCCGACGTAGGAGGGGGTAAAGCATTATCACCAGGCAGGGGGTAATTATTTGCATCTTTACTTATGCTCTACTGTCATAGACAATCTTTGATATTCTGTAACAGACGCAAAACAGATTCGTCGCACTGTTTTCTTCCACCCCCAGGGAAACTCACGTGCCCGTTACTTGATTTTCAACAGTGTAACGCGGCTTCATCGTTACTTTGTATCCTGCAGCATCGAGCACTGCTAGCCAGATGGCGTCTCGTGATAATCCCCTTAGTAGCACGCGCTGCATGTTCTGAATGAGAGAAGCCTGAGCGAGGGAATATGAACTTAAACAAGTTCAGGTGGACTGTCATTCAGTCTTTTTTTGTCGGACTGACGCAGTGAACAACTTGAGTCATGTTTTAGGAGGACTATTTTTTCTACTGGAGCGGTGTCGGCTATCGCGGACACACAGGTGCGGTGGAAACACAGGTAGACTGCCCGACACTCAACAAGTTGCGCGTTTGTTGACGCTGCACCAGCGATGAATAGAGCTGTGTGATGAGAATCCGCACCGACAGGTAAAGCAGGAGCAACTGCAACATATTTTGGTGTGTAAACGTACCATTCTCATTGCTTTTACATATTTATTACATTATGTTACAGCGTGTGTTATTAGATAGAGGTGTGAGGTTTCCTGTCTATGACTAACGGACCTTATACAAAAGGGTTCCAAGTAATTTAACACTAGAGATGATTTGTCTGCCGGGCTTTTTTGTGTTTCAAAATGTGGAATTGAAGCTGATAAGTAATGTAATGAAGAGAGCTTTGGCCTAAGCCTCAATTTCCAACAAACTTATGTGAAAAACCGATCAACTTAAAAAAAGAAAAAGCAGGAGGCCAGGTGCCAGAGGAAAAGGGCATGTTTAATTCAATGGAAAATGAAGAAAAGAGGAAAGCATTGTAGCAGTATCAGTTGAGCTGCACCTCAATCAAGCTGTACATGATAGTGTAGGCTTTGGCTAGGGAATAGCCTGCATGGCATTTCACTCTCCTCAGATTTGTCGCATGTTGGATTTTGGTCTGACCATATCTCTCTTTCCTTCTCTCTTTTCCCTCTCTAGATTGTGAAATCCTACCTATCATGTGAAGCTTTGGTTGTGGTGAGTGTGTGTATGGGTCAGTGTGAGAGTGTGAGAGGGACAGAGACAGGGTAACAGAAAGCTAAGCTTCGTAGCCTCACCCCAGGGGCACTGGCCTGTAAAAAATGTCCCTGTAACCCTGGAACCATGAAACCATGACAGTCATCACTTATTCAAGCACGGCTGGAAGGCTTCAGAAAAGAATCCTAGTTCTTGAAGATCCCGCTGCCACCGGGAATGTTCCAGAACCCCTGTCTGAGATTCTAGAAACCCAGAACATGCCAGCCCCCTTGAAGAATGCCATTCTGGGATTGTCTGGGATCAAAGGCCAGCGGTGTCCTGAAGAGGAAGGAGACCGCAGTAATGAGGGAGCAGCAAAGGGAAGAAAAGTGCAAAGGAACAAACAAACATGGGGCAGAAGACTAAGCAGAGAGAGGATGTGGAGAGGGGAGAGTAAGGAGAAATACAATCTAAGGAAAGATGGCTGTGTGAAAGTGAGTAAAAAACGAAGGGAAACATGCCTGGGCAAAAGAACCAAGAGCAAAGCAGATGCCATTGCAATTCTGTCTATCTTAAAAGAAGAAAGTCAAATGAAGCAGAGGGAGAAGAGGATGCGAAAAAGGAAGAGCTGGTGTACTCTTCAGTGGCGCTTCCACCTGAAATGTATCACAGAAAGAACTGTAAAGATGGAGAAAAACACAATGAAGAGTTTGAGGTGGCAAAACATCTTCCTCTGGTTCCTCTTCATCAGCCTGTGTCTCAAACCTGCATCATCACAGGTAAGCGTGGCCGGCAATAATATTAATGTATGTCGAATTAGAACTGGTGCAAAACTGCATGCAGTGTATTCTCGTTAGACCTAGCAAAGCCATTTGTCTTTTATTTCAACTCTCATGATATTGTAGCTGATTGTGTTTATGACTGTAATCTGATTTATTGAATATTTTATTTTGTAATAATTTTAGACCTGTTATATTTTGTTGGAACCCAGGAAGAATAGCTGCAGCTGCTAGTTGCAGCTAATGTGGATCCTTATAATAAACTAAACCTGATGAAAGAAATGTTATTCATGTTAAATTCCAATTTACTGTAGTTTTACAAAATGTTCCAGGTTGCTGGTTTTATGTCTATATCACAAGAAGCCCACGTTAAAAGGAACAATGACAATAGTTTCAACCTTTGTCATTTTCAGGGACATTTTCCTCAAATGGAGAATATTGCTGCCTTCAAACCTGTGTCCACCTCTCCTGTTCGTTCCACCTGTGGTGTTCCTGAGCGAAGCAGCTACTGCCAGTCTGCATCTTCACACACTGAGCTTCTGGACTGTTACCAGGCCTTCTGTGTACAGGACTGTCCCTATAGATCCTCCACACCTCCATATGCTCCACTACTGCTTCCTGCACACAGGTTAGTACGTCAGAATAATATAAATGTTACTGAAGGATTTTACAAACCTGCTGAATTTCTTTTAAATCTGCCCACTATGGCAGGTCTTCAGTATATGTTAGGTGAATTGGCTCCTCTAAATTACATCCATAGTTGTGAATGTGAATTGATTGTCTGTCTGTATAGTTACGAGGTCTCAGCTTCAAATTGTGAAGCGGCTAGAGATATTCGGCGATTATGATTGTCGCTATTCAAATTTGAATTGAATTGAATTGAATTCAGCCATTTACAAGCAAATATGTCAAAATCATGTTTTTTATATTGGTAATTATGTATTGCATATGCCTCTGTATGGTTTCACATTAAATATTTAGTTTTTTGTTATTTTTTAAGAAATCTCAAGTCAAACATAATTTACATCTAAATTAACTCACCTATACTTTTACGGCTCTCATATGAAGTACAGTTTATCCAAAAATTTTTTTAGAAATATCGTGCATTCAAAAAATACAAAAGCAAATTGTGACTTTCTTTGTGCCTGTTTTACATAGGACCTGTCACCATACCCCAGATATGTTTTTCCAATGCTGCAAAATAGATCATCCTAAACCTCTTAAACCTGGACCTTTAAACTCTGATTATATATTCCTTTTTGTGATTATATAACCACCCAGGCTGATATTGTTGTTACAAATGTGTTACGATTGATTGCGCAACTCAAACACAGATGGTCATCAAGAGGCATTGTCTCTATTAAATAAACAATTAAAGTGAGGTGAAATAATAAGAGTTTAATCTCCTTAAATAAATAAATATTAATCTTCAAAACTTCCACCAGGGGTTCCTGTATCACTGCGGACAGTCATGACACTCATCCTCAGGCAGAGTCTGACTCTGGAATCACTGATGGATCCAGTAGTGTGGTCTTTTGGCCTGGGAAGGATGGGTGTATGGTGTCTCCGCCTTCACAGAAACTGGGAGTTCTGGGTTCCCTGACTCTGGCAGTGTGGATAAAACCGAACTCAACTGGAGACATGTGAGTATACTACTAATTGTAATTTCTTAGAAACAACAATAAACTGTGTTGTACTAACACTGAGGAACAGAGAGCCTTCTTTTTGAAGCTACTGTTGAAGCTCATTAACAAACTCACTGGGACTGTCAGTATGCCCTCTGACAGTAAATGTGCTCAACTCTGTTCTTCCGTCTACATAGGTTTTTATAGGGTGGATAAAGGCTGATGTATTATGTCAAAGTCTTTTTTTTTGTGTGTGTGTGTGTGTGTCTATAACATAGCTATTTAACTTTGCTGAGCTTGTGATGCTACTGAGCAAGAATTCATCCATAATTACCTTTCAACATGTTGTAATTTAAGTTTTTACTAACCTCTGCAGTCTCTGTTTTGGTGCTGTAATAAATCTACTATGCATTTGGGTAGATTTGTCCAGTCACAGGCGTTTTCAGACTGGAGTTAAATACCTGATATCAAGTAGTGTTCAACTTTTGCAGAGATGCTTGGAAAAGTGGCTAAAGTTTTCTGTAATATCATGAAACCATTTCAGGTCACTTATATACTGTGTTTATGCTTAGTCTGTTGATATGTACTGTACTTTGAGAAGAAAGCTCAGAAGGAAGGCAGCATTCATAGAGCTTATGAACAGTTATTTAAGTCATTTACTCTACATCTAATCTGACTGTGCTTGCTAAAGTAGATCTATTCTGCACTTTGCATGCAGTGTATTAATTTTAAAGTGAAAAGTTAATCAAAAATCAACAAAATTAATGTCCAAAAGTGATCAAGTTTTAGTCTATTTAACTGCATTTATCAACAGATACTTGCATCACCTTGTTTCTGGGTGAAAAATTCAAAAAAGTGTATACTTTAATTGTTTTTTGCTCGTGACTGAAATTATTTTACATGCTGAGAAGAACTTAAGAGCTGTGAGATACCAATCTAATAATGAGCACCCAGGTCATGCCCGGATCGCTATGAGGAAATGTTATCCAACAAGTAACTGTCATGTCCCGATTAGATAAGTTGTGTGTGAGTGAAAGCTGATGAGAGTATGTTCGTATGTTCCAGGCAGGACAGGATGGGGTTCAGTTGCACACACTTGGATCAGTTTGCAATCTCTCTCTTTCACACACACAAGGCACGCACACACAGAAAAAGATCAGTTGGCTCTGCTTGGGAACACAATCCCCTTCTCCGCCATACGAAAACATTTAAAGTACACTGGTCTAATAGCTACTTTTGTTATGAACCTTAAGATGTCTAGACATGTCCAGTGCCACTGTTTGTATTTTTAATGGTGTTTAATGTAGCCTGAGGGGAACAGCCGAAAGGAGAAGAAGAAGAATGTAGCTTGTGATGGAGCTCTTGTATTGCTTTTTATTGCAATGTGCAGAACTGAAGTACTTTGTCTAAGACATGTGCAATGATTTGGAAAATTTAAAAGACTATTTTATTTGCTATATTAGCTGATTGAAGGTAAAATGCAGTAGTTAACGTTAGAGCTGTACTGGCAGCCAGTTGTTAGTAGACATTAGCGGGTAGTAGCTCCTGCTGCATGTAGAGCTGAGTGATAAGGCCAAAATCTTTTAGCGCTATGACATATTTAGAGCAGGTGATATTGATTATTATTTTGAAAATCATGAAAGCCAAATCATTAGATGGTGCTTATACGGTTATTTGTGGTTTTAAGTCAAAAAACACAAACAGCATAGAATTCCTCAAACCTATAGGTAGAATATTCCAAACAATTATAATGATGTAATGTTCATTCAGCAGCAAAATATACATGGTTAAATGAATCTAAACAACAAAACATTGAAATGTTTTACACCAAGCACAATTCCAACACCAAGCAAATTAATGATCAAAATTTTAAAAAAGAGGCCTAAAAAGAGGTTAGGGCTTAAAAGGTTCAGCAAATAAACCATGAAAACAAAATGTTAAATACAATCATTGTGATACAAAAATGTTGCATAAAATGAATCATTCTGGTTTTAGTGGTCAGCCCTAGTTGCACACCATTGTCCTGGAGTACAAGAGAACCCTGAGGTACTTGAGAGTATGCATAAAGTTAATTGTTTCAGTGAAAAGTTGGTGGTTTACATAAAAATCATGCTACAATGTTTTATCATAGATGTAAGAATGAGGAAGGCTGGTTAATATACAGTACACTTTCTTCACGTTGACATACTATACTTTCACACAATACATTTTTGCTTGGCTGTGAAGAGGAAAAGAAAACATGGTGAAAAGCTAAGTGTAAACTTTACAGAGCTGACAGATCTAAAAAAGACAGCAAGCTTATTCTCGTAACTTATGAGCATTTAGTTTAAATGTTGCTGTCAGTTAAGTGTAAGTTTGAAGAGCAGAATCGGAGAGATCAAGTCTCTCTTTCAGATTTCATGCTGTGATTTTGTTTGTGGAAATGTCGTGTAGAGGATTGTGATGACAGATGAGACTTGTTTTGCTCTGCCGAACATGACACCTGTATGTCTGAATGCATCTGAATGGAAGAAATAGCTCTACCTCTCCTCCTCTCTCTCGCTCTCTCTCTCACTCTCTCTTTCTGTCTCTCTCTCTCTCTCTTTCTGTCACTGTTGCTGCGATCAGTCTTTTGTTGTAGAGGTGATCATGGCTGCCATCAAAGAAGCCGGATGAAAGGAGGTCTCTATCCTCACCTCTGTCCATCTCTCCTCACCCCTCTCTCTTGTTTCTCTTTCTGTGATTTCACATCTCTCCCACTATCTGAACAATGAACAGAGCCAGCCACTTGTTTCACAAACCCTGCTTTTTTACACTGATTATGAAGTTTTTGTTAATGGCATTTCTATGATCATTTTCACTGGACATCTGGATTAGTTGGGGTACATGTACTGGACTTTTTCCACAGATATGAGAAAACTACAGGTAACATAAGCCCTTAACCTTAATTTATAGTTCACAATTAACATATTCTTGACACAGAAGCATTTTCAGCTCAGTTATTCACATATTAATTCAGTTACAACCCTCATCTCCTTGTACCTTATTTTGTCTTCCTCTTATATTACAGTATGTCTGCCTAGCTCATATTATGTCTGCCTAGCTCCGTTCAGCCTGTGTCTCTCTCGCTGGCTCACACATTCACGCATGTGTGCTGGCATACATACAGATACTTATTTCTCATGCATATATCTATATGTGATTTATAGGGTATGCTGTTCTGGGTTCATAAAAGCCGTGATTTCCCATAAAATGTCAGTGATGGTGGTTAATATGACACTTGCAGTGTGTGCATGTATATGTCTGCACCTGTAACAGTAGAAACCCAGCAGTCATGTAAAATATTGATATTCCATGTGTAAATGTCACAGAGAGTCTGTGGTGTGGTTGCCAACTCAATGGTGTCCATTCATTTATGTTGTTTTAATTGTGCGATTGCTGACAGACTTAACAACCACATCGTTGTTGTATGCACATGTTATTATTCTTTTGTGTCATGCTACTCCTATTAAAATTTTCCAGCTACCACAATTTTCAGCTTATTGAGTAAATGTCTCCTATTACTTATCATAATTGTGCCATTCATAATTCTTATAAAATAAACAGCTTTTTCAGTTTTCTCTATTGAAATGAATGGTGTATAATTTCAAATAAATAAATAAATAAAAGCCTCGGTGAATAATTTCAAAGGGAGACATTGTGAAAATGGAATTTTTGTTTCTTCTTCCAATATATAACCGGAGACTCTTAAAATACAGTAATACTAAACTATTAAAACTCACTTTATGAAGTAACAAACATGGACACTTTTTGTTTAACTTGCCCTGAAACAGGCCTTTTTGATTTCTGTGTTTTTGTGGAGTTCTCCAGGACCACTAGAACAATCAGAACCACCGGGGGCATCCTATATCCTACCAGGGCACCAACATGATGGTGTCCTTGGCACTGACAGAGAAGGGATGTACTGTCACTCATTTGAATTTTAACCAACAGAAACTAAAACAGCCTGTTTGGAAAATGTGGACTTTATGCACGTGGACAGTGCAGTGAACAATCTAGGTGGTATTTTAAACAAGAGCTTTCAACATTTAGACATGGCAATAAAATCATATGATTGCCTGTGCTATCTTTTTTGAGACATTTTTCTAGATCACATTGTGACATTTACTCATTGGTATATATTCTTATGATGCAGTGATCCTGTTTTATGATTGAATCATTGTGTGTGGTTTTCTACAGGATGTTGCTGGAGAAGAGCTCAGAGGACAGGCTTGTGTTTACTCTGACAGTGTCTGATCAGGCACTCACCATGCGATACAGTCAGAACAGCAGCCAGACACGTCTGATGGTCAGCTTCAGAACAGAGGGACGGCTTGTGCTGGACAGGTGGACACACATTGTTCTGCAGGTAACAACTCTGTGTTGTGGAGTCGCATACTTGCGCTTTGCTTGTTGGAATCCATATGTTTGTGATTTAAATGTAATAATTCAGTCAGCCTTAGACACACCACAGGGTTAATGTTCATCTGTTGTCTTAAAAAGAATGGCCTCTATTTCTCTATCACAGACTGTATTTCTGGCTTCTGTCTGTTTCTCTTTCACTCTCTTCCCCTGTAGGAGCTGGTGTTAATTACAGCACTGAACAGCTGCTGGGGCTATAGACACATACGCATATACATGCACATGATAAACAAAACACAACTGTGCTTCACACTGAACTGAAAAACATCATAAGCAACACCTTCAAAGTGATGGCTAAGAACATCTGTTTTGTCCATTGTTGCTTTTTGCCTTATAAGACTGGTTGGACGTATTTACTAATGAGAAAATAAACACCCTAGTAGAACCTCAGTACTTTGCTTCAATCTGTGTTTGTTCTGAAACAGAGGGTTCAACAGTTTAGATACAGATAAGTAAGAATTACATTACGCAATGCATAAAATATACTGTGGTCTTCATCCTGCTTCGCTGTTGTGGATGTATGCTATTAAATGCTTTCAGTTTCTTATTTTCCCCATCACTTCTCATGGTGTTATATCAGTTTTGAGAACAATATACAAAGTTACACAAAGGACTTTACACACAGGACTTTACTTGTCACCAACATAGACACTACACATTAGTGGCACATATTAAATTCTGTAATTAATATTTTTTCAATCGTTTTCAATTGCAAGATATCCACCAGAATGTATAGCTGCCAAGCAGTAGTTCCACCTATCCCAAAGCTTGGTAGAATAGACATCTTAAGTTGTCAATGACCATAGCAAGTTTCAAATAAGTTGGTTCAGACACTTTCAAGCTACTGTGTTGATGCAATATGTATGTGGATGATACATCATGAAAACAAAAACCTCAAAGAAAAATTCTGGTGAATAATTACATGACATTATTTCTCATTTTGGATTTTTATTGTTTCCTGTCAGTTGATTAAACACAGTAGCTCATCAACTTGGGAACTTTGAGGGAAATAAGAAAGCTTAAAAAATCAAGATGTCAGGGACAAAAAAGCCTTTCATCACATCTGATTGCTCTAAAATGGCACTTAGCAGAGTGGACAGAGCCTGAAGTCCTCCAAATGAATCCCTGTTTGTCTGTGAGTGTGTATATGTGCATGGACTGGTGAAAAGTATCATTTTACAGATTACGCCACCGGACAATCTCTCTCTTTCAGCATCTCTGAATAACAGCAAGGCTGTGAGGAAAGAAAACATGATCATGACGACAAACCTAATAGCTAGAAGTACTGTATGTGTAACTTGTTTGTTTAACTACCTGTTCATATATAAACCTTTTTAATTCAGCATTTAATCTGTTTGTATGTTTTGTAGGCCACACTAAATTTCTAATATTTCCTAGTTTTTATTATTACCATTGTCTCAGTTTTGGTGGCAATCCAAAACAATGGTAATCCATAAAAACGCTGTGTTTGTCACTGTTATTAATACAGTATGTCAGTACTTTTCTATTTAAGATGCAGAATGTTTTGAAAAAAATGATTTTGTGTTTTGTTGTTGACATTTCATTGCCCTCCACAGTCCCATGTGGCCTCTATAAGATCATCTCTGTTTTTTCAGATGTTGAAGAACAGTGGAATTTACCATAGTTTTCTCTGTTTTTGTTTTGTGTATGTTTTTTTCATAATATCCGTGGGTAAATTTGATGGTATTCAAATCAAACAACATCACCAGATTGGAGAGGTGGATGATTGAGAACAGTATCGTAATGTATACATTTCAAAGAGACTTTTACTTAATCTTCCTTGTAGCTTTTATACACTTTATCCTTAGTAGTATCATGACAACAGGTTTTGGCTTGTCAAAAGAAACATTCATAAATACAGCTATAAACATTTTTTTCAGCAACAACAATAAATGTAAATTCATACATGTAGAGTAGTATTTAAATAGAAAATTGTTGAGCTTAGTTTAGAAAAATTTAACTTGACAGTTTTGTTTATCACTGGCTGATTGGTGTTGATGCCTGTTAGAGTAATTTGGCAGTTCAGCTTTCTGTTGGATTAATGCTGTGGTGCTGATGGCTTTATTGCGCATGTGTACAGTGTGTATATACCCCTTAGGGACCACGCCGCTGTATATCCAATACAGCTCCTACATTACGTGTGTTGTAGGTAAAAAGTATAACACATGGAGATATTGGCCTGAAAGTGTGTAGTGCTGGTGTGGCTTGAAGGAAATTTGAGATATTGTATGCATATGTGTGTTTGAGTATTCTTGTTAATCATTCAGGCTTTTGTTAGATGTTAAATGTTGTGATACTGTATGTTCTGATCACTCAGAAGAGCAACATAATCATTTCTGACACTCAAACATTGCATACATACAAGAGCACACACTTTTATCCTTTTTCCATGTCACTTATACAGACACATTCTCACAAATCTGTAATTTGTATCAGTGTGTCAGACACAATACAGATATTACCTTATGAAGTAGCAGGGTAATTTAGAAACCTTCCTCCACACATTCAATTCATACGCACACACACACACCGGTCATGTGTCAGTTTGAAAAGATCAAAACACCAAAAAAGACAGTCAAAGGGAATACATGTTTCCAAGTGCCAGGAGCAATTCACAGTCTCACACACAGGCACGCACACACGGCGCCACGAGCAAGGTGCTGTAGGGATGCCGCTGCTCCCTAGGTAGTTGTCTTATCTGATTATGGTAACGATGTAGAGAACAGTGGAGGAAGCGGTAGCCTGGGGGAGGGAGGGACTGAGAGCTGAACAGAAATGTGGGGAGAGAGAGAGCATTGGCTCTGTGCAGTGAAATGGTAGTTACGAGGTCAGTAAACTGCCAGACTTACCTTCATGTACATTTCAACAGAATTTATGACTAATTGATAGCTGTCCATGTATATGGCTAAACTTCTTCCGTAAAGCTGTGTGAATGTGGAATGGCTGCAATTGGTGTTAGAGTGCCGTTTGATCTTTGTTATTACAAATGCAACATATTTGGTTAATTTGATGAATGTCTATAATGTCTGGACTTCAGTACATTGACTGCAAAGTAACAGCATTAAGCACTGACCCTGACATTTAGAACTGAATATTACATTTGGTACAATGGTATGTGCGTGCTGAAAGAGCAGCTTCTCAAACAGAGAAGAAATCAATGATCAGTCACTCATTCACTTCAGTTTACCACATATTTTATGTATAAATACTGATTTTTTTTTATCAATGCAGCCAAATATCATTACCTGTACTTTTGTGCCATTAATTAAAAGCCAGTTTCAGATTTTTTAGCATATTCCACATTTAATATTATAAGAATGTTTCCTCTCCAGAACCAATTCCATATCAGAGCCAAATTAAGCATTTTAGATATGAGTTTGCAAAGACAATGTTCATCAGACCAACATTCACATCCTATCCAACTTTATTCATAAAGCACTTTAAACAACCATCTGGCCCAAACTGCTGTACAGAGAAATAAAGATACACAGCTCACCCAAGACAGAACCTAAAATATACATATTTACTTTGTTGTTTACAAATGACTCATAAATTGAGTACAAGATCATTTCCAAGACATATAGAGCTTCATTTGTGTGCTGTTGTCTTATTGTAAGAACAGGAGAAATTGTATTATGTTATGGATGGAATACAAACAGGAAGATGAGTTAGATAAAATGTTTGCAAAATAATGTAGTGGTTGAAAAAAGAAAGAAGGAAAGATAAATCTGTATTTAAATAGCTTTGGAATAGTATCTTTTGGAGGGCTGGTGATTGACTGTGCCTGGAGGACCCCCAGAGGGTTCCGTCTGTTAGTGCCTGACAAAATCAGCATTATCGGACGAGACAGTTGCAGGGGCAACCAGTCACACCAATCCCATCACGACCCGACATGGCAGCATGAACGTTTAACACTTGAGCACACACATACACTCACTCTCTTACTTTCTTGCTCTCCCACAGTAAGACAGAAGCACACACACACATGCACACGCACCAGTCATATGTGCCTCCTCAGTCACACAGCGTCATATGTACACACCCAAATGGTTGCATCTTTCAAAACGTTCTAGAAAAATGTAAATGAAAGCAGACAATGTGAAACTTTAACTTTCTTGCATAACCCTCTCCTGCTTTGGTCTGTTATGTATCAGCATTATTAGAAAACTCAATAGGCAACATTCATTCACTTTCCTGTCATCTTTCCTCATATTTGTTCCCTTTTGTTTTTTGTCTGCATTATAAAGAGTATATAACTATTTCCCTAATTATTCTTGCACCTGGTGCAAGCTGATAATGTATGTTAATGCAAAGTTTGTGCATTTGTTAGTGTATGCTGCTTACTGGCTAGAGGCAAAATTGTCACATACATGCACAGACTCACAAACACAGTCCTGGTGCTTTGCTGTGTCCAACCTGGATTAACATGAACCATTTGAGAAAAAAGCTGAAGGTGAATGTACACTGTGTAAACTGTATGTACAGTTTTTGCGCTGAAATATTGCTGTCTGCTCGGTGTTGTGCTTGTACACATATGCATGCATTTCATTATACCTGTGTATCTGGGTGTGTGTTTGTGTGCATTTGTGTGAAGGTGAGGCAAGGTTGTTATGTAGGGGTGAAGCGGACACCTCTATGCTAGCCCTCTGCCCGCTGGCACAGGAGGCAAAAGGGCACAAGACTGGCATCAATTATAGAGTGAGAGAGCTGGAGAGGTGTCTGAATATGCAGCAGGGTTTGACATTTTCTATCTTTAAATTCTTTAATTTATCTATTTTACACCACAGTTCCATGCAAGTGTGAAGTGTGGAACCAACTTAACAGAGAGTAGAGTACTAACACAGCCAAGGGTTAGGGGTTTCATTCCCACTGGAACTTTGAGATACGAGGGCTAAAAAAGTATGTAACAAGGGTGCTACAAGGTGCTTTAGATAAAAAGAGCCACAAAAGAGCATATGTTATGCTAGCCTGCCCTTTCTAAAAACATCTATGGAAAAAAGTAACTTTGCACTTGTTTAGAGGCCTGTACATTTTCAATTATCTGTTCATATAATCTGTATCGTGATGTGGGGGTAACAATGTAATAGATTCCATCACTGTGGGCAAGGTGATAAATTGTGTGATTTGCTTTTAATAAAAACATAATTGTATAAAGAACATAGCACCATATTCACCAAATGTTAGATATAAAATAAATCTTTGATTAAAATAAAGACTTTCTTATTGCAGACCCTGCAAATCCAATATTAAGTCAACACAAAATGCACCCCCAACTCTTACAAATGTTCACATTTAAACTATTAATAACCAATACAGTGTTTTGGCAAATCAACATAGCAACATTGTAAATTGTGTGTTTGGTCGAAAAGTGTAACGACAAGGACAAACAGAAATCACACAACTCAACTGATAATCCACTCTTTTTCTTTCATTTTATATTTTTAGTAAATTACCAACTACAAATTATGACCTGTTTTACTCTATTTTGTCAGTTAGTGCCACTGTGTTGTTTAAATGACTCTACTGTAATAACAAAGAACTTGCTTCTAATTTGTCAAGTGGCTCCAATAGTCAGTGGATTATTTTATTCTTAATTGCACAGTGTACTTTCAGAGTTGGCCTCCAGTCTCCAGTGTTAAGGGAAACATTTTGTGAAAAGTAAAGGTTCCTCCCTTTTCTTATCATAAAACAGGGGCCTAAAAATTATATATATATATATACAGTGGTGCCTCGGATAACGACGATAATCCATTCCGGCGTCACGGGCGTTCTCCGAATCAGTCGTTGTCCGATGCAACTTTTTCCATAGGAATACATGTAAAACCAATTAATCTGTTCTGGACCAACGACTAACTCCCATATAAAGTATGTATTACACACCCCTACCTGCACATTTATTCATTATTGCTATTTTAAAAGGAACTTATGTCAATTATCTGAAACGGAATGCATGAAATTAGTTCTAAAAATGATTTAAAATGACA